>JASANB010004582.1:0-28034 GCA_030248155.1 Sabatieria punctata | reverse complement strand
TAGTAGGTGTTTGTAAGATATGGTTGTGCAGGAAACAACAGCAAGATGAAGTTGACCGGCCGACCGGAGAACCGAGACGTGGGAATTTTAAGCACGAGCAAGCTATATCAGTTAGGCAGCAAGTTCATTGTTTTCACTCCGCAGGTGCCACTAGTGCTCATGTTGATGTACAGTACGTGCACAGGAGGGTGGCGTTTAGTTTATGGAGGCGGCTCGCTCTCATCTCATGTACGACATCCGGATCTTGGCCGATGAGTGGCGATCGGAGTTGCAATACTTGCACAACTGCTGGAACAGCTACCCCATCTCCGGCCGACCGCTGATCGCTGTCGTTATCTCGCGGCACATGCTCACGGGAACTGGCGGTAGCGCCGTTTCTTTTCTTTAAAACAGTTGTCTTTTTCTCAGCCTATGAAAAACTGATGCTTTGTAAGATAAAGTAAATGCGTGTAACGTGCGTGGAGAAAATTTGTAGACGACGCTGCAACACGATCTGCCGTGGTGATTGGCACCTTGAAGAAGCTGAAAACCGGCTACCTCGGAGGTTCGCGCGTGGTTATGCAGAACATAGCTCATTTCTTTCGCACCACGGCTGTGAGCAAACTGGAGTTTCGTAAGTTCAGTGGCCGCCTCTCATTCACTGAGTGAGTTTTCTGTTTGAGACGACGAACATTCTCTCGAAGATCTCTTGGTGACGCCGGAGAAAGACGATGAGTATCGCGTACTGCCTGGTAGCGGCAGTCAGGTGCCTCTGAGACGACTGGACTCTGTGGACGGCGGTCAACGGCAACAGACCTTCTCGGCCATTCACAAGCAGTCCATGCGACATCGCAGCATCATTTTGGACAGCAACGACGCAGGTAGGTCTCACTGCACTTGTTCTTCTGCTCGTACACTGTATTGTTGGTTGAAGAGGCATGGTGTAGACTAGATTTTACGAGTTTTAATGTTCTACTAACATTCTTTAGATATTCGCGCCCGGTGCGAAAGTATAGAAGACGATATAATCACTGAGCATTGTAAGGCAAACTACCCATTAAACGCTTCATCCTAGTACTGCACGATTAGTGCTTTACGTTTGCATGCCTTCGTACGTATGTAAAGTAGCCTCTGTTCGTACTTATGTACATTGTACGAACGCATGGCTCGTTTTGGTAAATGTTGTTTCTGATGCATGTGTGAATTTAGCGATAGGTTGATTTTTTTAAAGCTAGTGGCAACGCCGTTTCGCTTTCAGCTCTTTTCGCTTGTTTCAGATTTGCAGCGTCTGCGGCTACAGTATCATATGACGGAGGAGGACGAGAAAGAGAAAGCTTCCAAAGGACCCAGTATCACAATTAACGAGTCACGCGAAAGTGATAATGAAAGCAGCAGCGGCGGCTCGGACGTTGATGTCAGTGGCGGAATGCTCAAAGACGTGCGTTCTTTTGGCAGCATGAGCTTGCGCTCGATCAGCAGCAGGTTAGTATACATTTGATTCGCGCCTTCTCTACCTACGATGGCCAGCGATATTTGGGCGGTAATTCGCACTACTACTATGTACAGTAGAGTTGTTTCATGGAAATTTTCTGGAAAATTTCCCGGAGGGTCGCAAAAAATGAAACAAGGGAAAATATTCATTACACGTTTTTAATTACTCTGATGTATTTCCCGCTTTAAGGCGATCTGAGAACCTTTGATTAGGTCCATTTCTGGCTGTATTTCCGTGTTGAGTTCAGTTTATTGGGTGAAGCTGTATTGGTTCCTAATTGTGTTTGTTTGAGGACAAAATACAACGCCCAAGCAGAAACGCATGCCCTATCAAAGTTTTTCTTAATACGATGCCCCATTTGGCGGCAATTTTTGCAAAAAAGCGATTATTATTTCTTAAAAATAGATATATTTTCGCAGTGTTCAAGAAAAATTCATCTAAAAATTAACTGAAATTAAATACTTCAAATATGGACCATTTATTTGCTGGTTTAAAAATAACTAATTACTATTTAGTCTGCTTGCTACTCAGAAAGCTGATTTTTCTATACGAAATTATAGCATAAAAATTCTGCTAACTATTAAAAAATTGTAGCATAAAAATATGCTGACTTTTTTGATTGACGCAAAAAGGCTTCGTACATAAGATACACAAAGCTAATTATTAATTGATCTGATCAGAATAGGGAATTGGGGAACAAAAAACTCCAATATCCAAGACCAGAAATACACGCCAATGCACACAACATCACTTTTCAATCTAATTGAAATCTGTTGATTAACTTTGGATTCTACTTCAGGTGTCCAAATGCAGGTTGTTGTTAGGTTCTGTTATCTAGTATTTGTCAGTGGAAATGTTTTATCTGGTCTGAATTAAACTTTGTTTACTGTGAAAAAAATCATAATGCACACAAAAAGCATAAAAAGTGTCTAGAATTATGTTAGACCCTCAAGGAGTCCGCTTCTAACGCTTTTCCAAATTTTTAGAATTGGAAAAATATTATGGAAATTTTCCAGTAAATTTCCAGAAAAATGTTCGGAAGTTTTCCAGCTGACATTTTTTCCGGAAAAGGCTAAAAATACAAAAACAGATAAGGAATAATAGGCTGAATATGTTCGAGAGCGGTGCCCCAAATTTTCAGATTTTGACTACCCCAATCCATTTTTCCGGGCCTTGTATGTACATAGAAGCAAAAGTATGTACATACTGTCTATTCACTAAGCATGCCTCTTGATAGGAACAGCCGTGTGACGCAGATTTTGAGAAAAAGTGGTATAGTGGTTAGGTGCGTCCAAGGTTCCTTCACCTAAGTTAGATTTTTGGTTGACAGTATTGGTGCGCAAACTACCCAAACACCGCTGGAATTTAACGGTTAGGTTAATTTGCCATAGTAAAGCTACTGAACAAGTGTAGTAGTGAGTAGGGGCTGGCGTAATAGAGCTTGTATGACTTGTGTTGTTCAGTGTTGGTCTGAAGCACAGTTGGAGCGACACCAGTCTCGGCTCGTCTGACTGGATTCTGGATGCAGTGTTCGCGTAAGAGTCGCAGCTCACTGCTCTCCGTGTTCTTGTTGCTCTTGCTAAAGCCGAGTTTGTCTGGTGGTCGTAGCAGCTCTTAGTTTTTGGTGTAGTTACTGCCGGTGCTAGTCGTACGTTGTAATCATTGTAGCCGGGCCACCGTCCACTGTCGCTTTGTTTTGTCCTACTGCGTTAAGTTGGTTTCATCTACACCTTAGACTCTTTAACGGTCACACATATGTGGTTGGTTATTCAGCCAGGTTCGGTGTGCTTGCAGTCTCCATTTACGTAGTAGTGATGATTGGTTTGTGAAGTGCATTCAGTTTCTGCAACAACCACAAGTTTGTGACCACCTGTAGTAGTTGTGTAGCACTTAGAAGCATACTCTTCTTTGTAGGAGCGGTCTGGCCAGCTGCTTGCATGTGCCACCCACCCACGCACACCTGCTGTAAGACTCGAGTTTGGCTGTGTTTTTAGGATAGACGTACGTGGCTTGGAGGAGATGAACGTCAACGACGTTGTCAACATGCTGAACGACACCGAGTGCATCGACGAGCAGGGCAGCATAGTTCATTATCTCTGGATGAAAAAGTGTCGTCTCGTCTCTGTTGCCTGCAGTATTTTACTGTCGACTGTGTTTAGGGGGCCCGCATGGGACACGAAACTGAGCAACGTCGAAGGCACGACCGTCCGGAAGCTAATGGAAGAGCTGTATCGCAAAGTGCGCTTATTCTTCATACAAAGCGTTGTAATTACAATTGAGTATAGGCTTGCTACTCAAGAAACTGGATCTTGGTTCGTCTTTCTGCTGGTCTTTTAGAAAAGCGTTTGGAAGATTTGCCCAAGGTAGACGCACTACAGATGCAAACTTAACGAGTGGTCGAAACATTTATTCTGATAGGCAGTTACACATCTGCTTGTGCGACAAAAGCAGATCACCGTCGGAAATCCGTCTCAAAACGAGGAAGCAATCACGGCCCCCAAAAGCCCCGAAGAATTGGTTGAAATAATGAGTCGGGCCTATGGCAAAGATCCCAACTCGAATATGCTGGCGCAGGTTTTGAGTGCTGGTTTAACAACAACGTTGTATGCATCAACAATTGGCAGGAAATAATTGTGTCGCTAGGGTCACTGGTTCGCACTGACACAAAACTGTTCGACGAAATGTTCAGACTGCGAGTTGGACTCATTATTCAGGTGACAACTTTCTGTTGGTCTCTTTGTTTACCTACGTACAAGCGCATTTCTATGCAGGTATTAGCAAGCGAACTGGCGCGTACAAAGCAGATGAAAGTAGACGAAGCATCTATGCACCTTTTATCACTTAGTCCCTACGAGCTAAAAAACATGCTCTTCTCCCTACTCAGTGGGCGTCTAGTCGAAGGTGACCGACCTGGTAGGTGTTGCACTGCTAGTTAGTCAGCTGCATTCCAGACACGGTGGTGGACGAGGGGGCGCAGAAGAAGGAAGAGCGTACTGGTCTCGGTCAGCTGAAGCGTGAAATCGCCGAAAGAAAGGTAATACTGTGTAAGACGTAGAATGACCGACCGACTGGTGTTTGTGCCCGAGTATACTGTATGTGGGGCATGTCTCCTCGTGTATGACTGGTAGCGGCAGTTAATAGATTTTAGCAGTCCATTGCTTCACTGGGTATCGCCATGTCTGCTGCCAAAAAATGGTTGCGAACTCGTCCGGTATATTCAACTGCTGTTTTGTGGTGGTCATTCCCACTTGTCTGTTTGGCTGTTCGTTGCACTCAACCTTAACCATCCGTTTTGCAACCTGGTTTGCTTAGGCAAAGCTTCACTACCTTTTTAAGATTCTAAGTCAGCGTCAAACTGGGCCGGAAAAATCGTGAGCGGCTATGAGTTTACGGAGGAGGGTAGGCCGATTTTCCGAAAAAAAATCGCAAATCGCTGTAAAATGGCCGATTTTCCTCTGAGAAGCAAATTTCTGGTGAGGGGGCCGGGCCAGTGAAGGGGAGGGTAAGCCCCCGTTAGCATTTGTCTTCTTGTCTCTAAGCAAACCAGCGTTACCGAAGCTCAGATTTCGTATTGCTGGCATGCTTGCACTTGACCGATTCTGAGTTGCGTGTCAATAACGAGTGCTGTGTATCCTAATCGCTAACTGGCTAGCCCTGTGTCAGGTCAGTAAGCCTGCTGCTGCTGTTGGTGTCTCGGAACATGTTGCCGCTCAGCAACGGTCCCCCAAAAAGCCGTCAAAGAGTCCTAAATGCGCTCGGCCTCAGGTAGACGCTCTGTTGTCAACTGCATGCTTCTGTCCCTCCGTCTGTCTGGTTCTGTGCAGTGGCCAGAGTATCGGTCTTATTTCAGTCGATGCGAGCGTCCATGCACGTGTCGATGGGCAGCGTTGCCCTGGGAGATCTGATGGACGACAACGAGGATGAGGAGGACAGTTTCGTCTTTGGAATTTGGCTGAGACACAGACGCATTGACGGCGCCCTCAACCGAGTGCCACCGGACTTCTATCAGGTACTCGCACAGTCGGTTTGGTCTGCTGATCGCCAGTTTGCTGTTGCAGCGGGTCTGGGAGACAGTTCGCAGGTTTCCACAAGGCCTTGTCATCGCAGGAATACCGCTAAGTTGGGGTTTGACTCAGGAGGTAAGTGCACTAACACACTCAGTTATTTTTCGATTTGTTCAGCTTGCTTTATGGTAATGTACGTACGTCGATAGATCGATGCCATAGGCATACATGCAACAGGGGGTCTGCCGACTCCCTTCCGATTTCTGGCAACTAATTGTTTGAGCAAATTTTTGCAATTTTTTACAATTTCAGACAAAAAAATTGCCAAAATCGCCTGTAATACAGCACTTCTTAGCTGTATTTGAGCCGAAATTAGCCGTTTTTGACGATTTTTAGCCGAAAAAAATTGCGATTTTTTAGCGTTTTTAGTGCCAAACCCTCCCTAGAATTTGGGCTTAGACCCCAACCCCGTTCGACGGATGACCTGTTACATGTCTGATCGGTAGCATGTGCATAGTAAGACTGTGGTGTGGTTGAGATGACTCGGCGCGAGATCAAGTTTGCGTTGCAAGTGGAGTCTGTGCTGAACAGGATACCGGAGCCGGAGTACCGGGAGTTGATGATCGAGGCTCTGGCGTTGCTGTCTCGACTGAACGTGGTGCTGAAGACGGACGTGCCGCGCATCCCCTACGACCCGTTTCACGTGGATCGCGTGCTGCACGAGGCCAATCAGATATTTGTCAAGCACAATGTAACCTGTTTAGTGAGCTTGTTTATTGGTAAGTAAGAGTTATCGGTTGCAGAAGTCGATGGATACCATAGTGACCGAGTGTTGCGCGGCGGAGCCGGTAAAGGCGTGCGACGGCGCTCGCGGCATTTGCAGACACTTCTATGACAGCGCCCCAGCCGGCGAGTACGGCACGGCGCACTACATCCTCAAAGCCATGATGGACATCTTCTGTCCAGACAACTAGTGCACTGTGATGTTCTGTCTGTATTTGGTTACCTTGTAGCTTTATCTCTGCTCATCCCCTTCCCTAGTTTTCGGACGACTAGACTGTTCCGCTCACATCTAGAGTACTATTTAGTTGTGAGTAACGGTTTTTAGCTAATTCTCTTTCGAATAGTTTTCTGTATATCCAACAACCCCGGTTTTAGCAGTTCTGTTCTCATCCTGGTGCTCTAATTACTCAAATACCACCTTAACCGTGTCAATGCCGTCACCTTTCAGTAAAACAGTTCTTCTCATTTGCCACCACCGCTACTTCGGCTCCATTGCGCACAATCGAGAACAGCACAGAATGCTTGACGCAAACGTCAACAGGCCTGAAACTATACCACAATACTTCTGACATCCAGCCAATGACACACGATGGAGCTGTCTGTAGAGATTGAGAAACCGAAGTAAACATACTGTACGTAAACAGCGGTACTGTATTTATTTCCGATATACTATACCATGACGGTGTATCAGGCGCAAAACTTTCTCAAGGAAAAAGACTACGTTGCGTTCTGTTCTCGTCTACTGTAGCAACCGAATTACAGACAGTGAAAGAAAGTGTCCTGTAGCGCGCAAGCATACATGTACAGTAACAGGTCATCCGCCGATGGGGGTTGGGGGGGTCTGGTGCCGGCCGGGAGTCTGAGCCCAAATTCTACGGGAGGGGTTGGGTACTAAAACGCTGAAAATCCCAATTTTGGGCTAAAATCGTCAAAAATCGTGAATTAGTTTGCGAGGTAAAAAGTGCTGTCTTACAGGAGATTTTAGCAATCTATGTCTGAAATTCTAAAAAAATTGTAAAAATTTGCTTCAGAAATTAGTTGCCAGGAAATTGGAGGGGATGAGTCTGGGACACTCTCCTGGACCCCCTGTTACATGTGTGGACGGGTTATAACGGCACGTACCTTCAAGCGCAGCCAAGACAACGGCGACGGCGTTGACGGAGACGCCAATCTTTAGAGCCATCATGCATTTCTGGAAGTCGTAGGTGTTCAGTCTCTGACGGATGTGTTCAAATCGTTGCGAGTGAGCTCCGTGCATCAGACAGAACTGGTCCCAGGTGCCGGCGCCGTGCTGTACGGGCTGCGTGCTGAGATGCCAGTTATGGCTGGAGACGGCAATCAGGGCTGCAGTGGCCACCAGAGCGACGGTGCAGAAGGCGAGATGAGCTATCAGCCATTTGCTGTTCTGGTCTCTGGACGCTGCCAGACCGACAATGCCGTGCAACACGTACACTCCGCCCACCCAAGCTGCTGTGTAGTAAGGACAGTAGTGCGCAGCCAGAAACAAACAGGCCACAGCCAGCGCTGCTGTAACCAATCCGATGAACAGTTGGAAGAGGGCAAGTCGGAAGAGCCAGGCCAATGGTCGGTTGCCAACCGCTTCTGTTGACTCGGCTCTGCTTCTCGAATGATACGAAGGAGGTCCGCGTTCATCGTGGGTGGTCCATGGATTAGAGAGGTGATGAGAGGGTGGGGCAGTGGCCACTGGCGTCGCCGGTCTAGACACAGGCAACACTTGCAATTCAACGCCTGGGTGCGCCTTTATATCCACCAGATTTTGTCTGCGAGCGTAAAAATCACCCATCGTCAACAGTCAAATTTACGAGTGTCCCGTGTTAATGTGGACAAGTTTTGACAAACGAACGTACCGCCGGGCCTAGACAATCATTACGGGGCACGTCGTACGTACATAAGACGTACAACTAACTGCTTGATGGCTTTAGTATCCAGTAGGAGCCAGCCATAGGCTAGAGGACAAAGCAAACAACATCGAAGCCTGATGCGCTGTTTGCTTTAGTAGCTCCCTCCCATTTATAAAATCGATTGGTGAAATTCAAACTTGTCAGTTCGAATTTCACAGGAAAATGACGACAAACTCACTCATTTGGGTATTGAAAATAAGGATTCTTCCAGCCTATTTCCATTGTGCTCAAGCTAGAGACAACCTGGCACAGTGCGTAACCGGCTCGGTGTACGTAAGCTGCTCAATTTTTAGATAAAAAGCTAGTAATCGCAGCTACCCAAACAGATGCATACAGAAATAAACAGAAGGGACCTGACACGCAGTTCCTCGTATACACATAAAATCTAACCGAAAAGGAATGTTGGAGACAGCGCAAGCAATCAGGTTAAAACGGCTCTTGGCTGTTTGTCCGATTCAAGGTCACTCATTTGTCTGAACTTGAACCAAGAGTAAAGACCAACCATCAGACTACAAGCGGCTATCACAATGAACAATGCGATTAGCGTCACCATGGCTCCATGTGGCAGACAAAACTCCTCGCTCTGGTTGCCATTGAATTTAGACGATGATTTCGTTTCTAAAACAGTCTTATTATTAATTGCAGCTTAGAACACGCCCAGAAACGGGTCCGGCGGGTCAAAATCGCAAAACTGGGATTGAGCCAGTAGCGTACCCAGGTGTGCAGGTGCCCTTTGCGGTAGAGGTAGGAAATAAACTATTAGCCAAAAATAAGAGAAATAAATTATGACCTACACCTGTCTATTTTGTGCCTAGAATGCGTTTTAAATGCGTTTTTGAAGGCTAATTTTTCGAAATTCTCTCGCCCCGGTCGGGCAGCGGCCCAACCAGGCAACTTTAAAATTTTACACTGCCTTTGCAAAATCCTGGGTACGCCACAGTAATGGACTGGGCCTAACCCTTTCGGGGAGTGACAATGGTTTGGGTGGTTGGTTCTGTTACCAGTAAGCCTGTTTCAGGTAAGCGGATGGGTGCGGTGGAGAGGATAGAGCTTGTGAAGGTGGAGAGGAAGTTGTGGGGAGGATAAATCTCCCGAAACACTCGACCTATGTACGTGCACAATCAATAAGCAAGTCGGAGCAGATACGTACGTATAATGATGCGCATGCGATTTAGAGCTTCAAGACCAGTGCGTAATACGGTTTGGGGACTTATTTTTGACCTTTGGCGATAATGATTGTATTGGAAGTGAGTATGAGCAAAAAAACTACCCACCTAAATTACACGAGCATACCAGCGTGCAACTCCACCTCACAATCTACGCCTAGCCTAAAAAAAGCCTGAATCTGCACCCAGCCAACGCACCTTCATCGACTCGGCGTCAGCGGGACAAGTTCTTCACGCACCAAGCAGCAAGTGGTCACGCATAAGGTATGAACGTATAACCACCCACGCCCACTACGGAGTTATACGTAGTAGCAGCCAGTACAACTCCGCATTTGCACCGTCACTTACTCAATACCTGACCTCCATACATGTAACAGGCCCCGACCGACCTGGGGGAGGGGGTTTCCGTCACGCGAATTACGTACAGTAGGTTGCAAAATGCCTTACTAAGACTGGCGGGCTGAGCTCTTCGAAGAAAGGCGGGACTGTAGGAGTTGAAGGAGACAGACTGATCCAGCTGTCGTTCAGCGTGCATCATCAGTCTTGTCACCACTTTCATCGACTCATCGTTGCTCTCGTCTGCTTCGAAATCCCTCGATAACGCCGGTCCAATCGCTCGCAGCGAAGAGAGCGCACGAGGTACAATTCGTGTTGACTGGTCGCATTGCTAAAACCAACAAACGCAGTGGACATGCAAAAGAAAACTGATAGAGTAGAGTTACCGTTGCGTTGCACTTTGTGAGACACGGTCTGACTTGGCATTCGAGGTAGATAAATTCTGTGGTGGAAAACTGGAAACCTCGAAACTTGAGAAAGACATGCTTTATTCCCTTGTCGTCGATCAGAGACTCGATCGGCGCGTCCACAACTCTGTCTATCGTTTGAGCACAGCTGAAAGTCAATGTTTCTAGTTGAAAGCTACATAATACAGTATAGATCAAAAAAAATGTCCCATCGCTTTTTCGGCTTTCGTAGTAAGAACCCACCAAAAATTAACAACATTGTAAATATTCTTTTTTCCCTTTTCGTCGACCAGAGTAACAGTAGCCACCGACGAGCGACTTCCATCGTGAGCAATGCAGTTATATACAAAAATGTCGTACGGAACTGAAAACAAATGGTTGTTCGCTACAACTCTCTGTGCTGTAGATGGCTGGTAACAGATACTCACTGGACTGATCAAGAAAGACATCGAGAGTAAGTGCCTGGCCAATGAGAGCATCCTGTACGTTGATGCCAGTGATGCCGTGTCCGTTGCGCACAGTCATATCAACAATAGGTAGGATACCGGCGCCAGCTCCCTGAATCAATCTCCTTTCATGGTCTCGACTCTCGGAGGGGTTGCTAAAACGCCATCTACGTATACGTTGCTGCATACAGTCTCGCTCAAATTGCCCATCGTTAGAAACAACACCCTTCTAAAGTAGGTTTGGTTTCAAACAGGCTTAGTACGTAGGTTCAGGCTGAGGTAGGCTAATGGTTGAGCTCGTGCTCAGACTCAGGCTTAAGAAAACAAATTAAAAAATAGCAGTTTGCTTGGCGGGAAAGATGGGTCCCTAATCTTCTAAACATTGCTCATATTTGGCTATTTCTTCTCTCTATCTCCAAAGGATTTGGGGTGTGCCCAAGATGTACACGATACCAGCACGGTACTGAGGTAGATTGCAGCATGTCTGTTCTATACCTGACTTTAATGCCACCGTGCAGAGGTAAATGCAAGGTCACATCTTTGAGGTGATAAATGCACTGCACTTGAAACTCTTGTATTCCTTCAACCAGAATGTCCTTTGCCTCATTAACCATTAGAAAGGCCGTAAACTCATGAAGACCCTGAACAAGGTTTGATAAGAAAGAGATTCAGAACGACAGACATACCTTGTTTAATTTCACACCGCAGTAAGGTTGTTTAGTGGCGTGAATATTAAGCGAAATACTGAGCGACACTCGGTCCCTGTTCTCGCCATAAACTCTGCACTGTTCCGTGGCGTGAAAGCCCCTGGCATAGATGACTCCGTCGAACTGACGATCGAAGTGAAAGAATACGTGCATTTGCTTGGGATCGCATTGCACATTCTGGTCTGAAATAGCTTGGTTAGAGGGCCAGGTGGTGTGCACCACTCACCTAGTATTCTGATAGCTTGAGCTAGCACTAGCAGGAAAGGTAAACAGACGACGGTGCGACAGTCCATGTCCAAGTTTTTGGTAGAAGTGAGAAGATCAGGCCATCAATGCTCATAAAGACGATGGACGAGTGTCCCCTGGGAGCTGAAATGGCCGTCGCAAAGGTCATGTCAACTCGAATAGGTTGGGCGTCTTACTGAATCGTCACTCAGCCGTGCAGACCGACACACGTCCAGTTGCGATGTGGCAGAGGCTCCAATTAAGTGCTCCTAACCGGCGGCGTTCTGGCATTGTTATGAAACGCCGGCGATCGCATTACAATCGGACATCGACTACCAAGGTCAGTAACCGAACTGTGCAACCACCCGATAATGCCATCAACACCGGCCTCCGTTTACGACCGCAGTTTCCGCACCACCAGCACAACTCTCTCTCTCTCTCTCTCTCTCCGTCTAACGCGCTGTTTTGTTCTGTTCTGTCGCCAGTTTGCACCACTTGAAACAGATAGACCATGAAACAAGCATCAATGTATAGCTGTCTCACAACGAGTACAAAAGCAAAAACAATCTGAAATTCGTTTAGGCAACGTAGCATTTTTCAAATTAAAATTTAGTTTTAGCACATTTTAGCCTTTTAGGATTTTACACTACGGCGATGTGGTTTTCAAATAAAGTCATGTCTCATTAATTCTGGCAAGTTGGGACCGGGCTACCTTGTCCGCCATAGCGAATTTACGGATTAGGAATCAAGGGTAAAACATTGCTTTCTGGTCAAAACTTCCGATGACATCAGTTTGTTAGTTACACACATATCAGATTATGTAGTTGTACCGCCTCATGTAGCCCGTAAAAATGCAAAAGAAATCACATTCTGACTCAATATAAAGCTCAGCTCATTAAAAATTCATATTTAATTGAAGAATTACGCATGAATTTTGTCCTAATTAACGTAATCCGGATTAACCAATCACTTTCCAATACAGTGTTGGCCAAAAAAAGACCGCCTGGCCATTTTTCGAGTTTTCCGAATAATTTCAACACTAACCCCCTCAGCCGCAAAGCTAGCCCATGTCGGAGACTGAGTCAGACATTTTTAGCATGCGAAAGTTGTGATTTGGCCAGTTTATTTGTTTTGAGTTCCACTGTCCTTTCGGACAGCTCAGGACACCCGTCGCTCTTTTCAGAGACCTTCAATGGGGTAACCCTGCAAACAAACCTGGGCCTGGCCAAGCTTGTCCGGATGGCGAATATCTGGATTGACGAGACACAGACAGTCATACTAGAGAGCATGACTTCTTGCTAATGTACGTACAATGTAGTACGCTCACGGTTTCAGCTAGCAACCGGTCATACATGTAACAGGGGGGTCTGGGGAGGGGGTCTGCCCCCCACCCGACTTAGGCCAGACCCCCCCCCCCCCCGAGACGATTTCACCGACCCCCCCTCCGATTTTTCTGGCAAGTAAATTTTCGAGCAAATTTTTGCCATTTTTTACACTCTCAAACACAAAAATTGACAAAATCGCCTGCAAAACAGCACTTTTTAGCTGTATTTCAGCCCAAATTAGCGATTTTTGGCGATTTTTAGGCCAAAAATTGCGATTTTTCTCGATTTTTGAGCGTTTTTTAGTGCCCACCCCCTCCCCCAAAATTTTGGCTCAGACCCCCCCGGCCGGCACCAGACCCCCCCAACCCCCCCTCCCCCCATCGGCGGATGACCTGTTACATGTACGTATGCAACCGGTCTATTTCTTTACCACCCAGAATTATTAGATAGACAGCAAAAATTACAAACACCGTGCAACAGAAACAGTCCTACTGTACCATACATGTCACAGCTCCGGGCCAACCTGGGGTAGGGGGTTTCCTCAGGTGGGGGGGCGAGGGGGGTTTCGCCCAGAGGGGGTCCAAAATTTCAAAAAGCTCCAAAACGCCTGGAAATGCGTTTTTAGCATGTTTTTCCAGTAAGGACGCTAAAAAAAGAACGCGTGGGGGTGGGGGTGAGGGGGTTTTGGCCTTTCCAGCAGGGGGGAATCCCCAAACACCCTAGTACATGTAAGTACTGTACGTATACTATGTACTACTGTTGGAAAGTCCGTGCTTTTAAAAACAGGTTCAGGTTCAGGTCAAGTCCAAGCGCAAAATTTCAGGTTCAAGTCCGGTTTAAAAAAACCTGGACAATAGGTTCAGGTTCAAGTCCTTTTCAAGCGTGAAATTTTACGTAAAAATTTTACCACATAGCAAAAACAAACAAAAAAGGGCCAGCAGAGCACGATTATGATTTTGGTAAGGCGTTTTTATTTTAGTACTAGCTTGTTGGCTATTTTTATAACACTTCAAATGCGTCAAAATATATTCCCAATCTTTTCTGGATGTTTTGATTCGAAAAAACTCAAGAAAGGTGGATTGAGCATAATTTCCAAAGGCTTCTATGACATTATCACAGCAAACTACCACTACCGTACCAAATTCATACCAAAATCATACCAACCAAATTCAAACTGAACTAGCTAGTACTACTGTTTGTATACCATGCCATATCGAATTCAAATCGCCAACTTTATACTATTATACCATACTATATCAAATTCAAAATTTTGAATTTGGAAGGCATCCCTGCCTGGGTAGGGTACTGTTTCGCGGCCTTTTTTATCCCCCCCCCCGGGGCCCCGGGGTTTCCCCCCCCCGCCCCCCCCCCCAATTAAAACCCCCCCCAATCGGGAATTATTAGGGGTCCTTTGAATTTTCAAACCCTATTTATGCCCCCAAAAATGTTCCTCCTCAAATTTCAGGTTAAAGACTTATTAATAATAAGTCAAGGTTCAGGTCGGACTTGTCAACAGTACTATGTACTGAAAGATTTGTACATATTCCGGTCTTCTATCTGTTCTGTCATTATTGTTTTGTGTGCACATCTTTAGTAAACTCTCTTCAGTACGCATCCAGCTCTACCCACCACCTTTTCTTGTGACGGGGACACCGGTTTACCTCTGATAACTCACACACACCATGTACGTATGCACGCACCGAGGCTTCGGTTTTAGTGTTTGCCTGTCTGCAAATTAATTTGGCTAAACAAGAAATGTCTAGTTAATGGATGGAGGGCAGGTAATGGCTGTGAATCACGCTCGACAAGCGCCAGCAACAATAAACGTTACGACTTGGTATTACGAAGCTAATTTGTTTGAGACTTCAGTCGGATGCAGAAGCAGCGACCAGCACCAGCTGGCGGCGCTTGCCAGCCGTCGGAGTTGAGCCGCAGCAATCGGATGAACATTGATCCAAACCCTGCGCCGGCCGCCTGAACGACCCTTAATCTGACCACCCAAATGGTACCTTCCGGTCTGCTGCGACCCATTGGTGCGCTCTGGTCGCTTCTGTCCATGCTGGTCGGAACGACCAGTCTGTTCAGTCTTGTACAACCGGTCTGGATAAGGGTCAACCATACCGGTTCTCTGCTCACCTTTGGCCTCATGAGTTATTGTCAGCGTGGCCCTGAATCCAACAGCATTCCCGAAACGTGTCGCTCTTACGGAGACTTCGGCAATCTCTTTCGCCACTTGCCATCTACCTCGATCGGCTTTGCTTTGTTCTTTTACGGGGTGGGCAGCAACAGTTTGTTCTTCACTGGTCTCTGCTCCATGCCCACCATTTGCTGTCGACACAACCTCCACATGAGATTCGTTAGATGCGTGGCCAAATTCCAAGCTCTAGCTGGTACGTTACCATACCACTTTCTCTTTGTTTGCATGTATTTTATGCCTCACGTCATACCAGAGGGCATGACTTCTTACTAATGAATGAACAGTGTTTTCGGAAACGACAAAGCTATAGTTTAACTTTAAACTTTGGTCCGACCGAGTACGAGCCAGTACAAAACCAAACGTAACACCACACTATAAAAGAAGTGTTCAGCATTGAAACCTCAACGATCGCATACTCGAACCTCAGAAAGTCCGAACGATTCAGTTTTACGAAGTTTGTCTGGTAGTAGTAGTCAAGCAAGGTACTAAGGTAGACTCGAGTCTGTTCTCTTTCTGTTACGCACAAATAGATACGACGATCTGATTAATTTCCCTCTACCCTTCGAGGCAAATGTGAATGAAGAAGCACAAGTTGGAAGAAGAGCGATGTGCGTCATACACATAAAAACAAGACCAAGGTGTTTTGATGGAAACATGAGAACGCCTACACACCGCAGAGCATGGTTTCCAAGCTGCCCGTATCAGTCAATCATTTACGTGCTCTAAATAGCATACAGTATTCCGTCAGAAGTTACAGTATGCAAAGGTGTCGAGCATGCGACGTCTGAACTTTGTTTGTCATAACTAAGACTGCAGCAACAACTGCCAGTGGTGAATCATGTTGAACCTTCATTGTTCATGTCTAGCCCGGATTAGTGATTGCTGACCACTGGCAAATTATCAACAGCTGAGTGGTCGGTCAATGATCCCGCGGGATCAATTCGGCTAGCTCTGTGCAGTCATTCGACTTCTGACAAATTATGCATGGATAACATGTCTCTGTTTGTATTTCTAATTGCGCTCAGTCATGCTCCTCGGCGCCGTCTCTCCCTACGATTACGCCATCAATCGCTGCCGAATCGCTCGAGTGAACCATGCAAATAATTCCGGTTTGCACGGATCGACATGGCTCGTTGAGTCATAGGACGGTCTAATTAAGCCTGCTCTACACTACAACCCGAAAAGAACAGCACATAGCCGTATCCAGCAGGTTGTACTTACAGCAAAGCTTAACTCTGAACCACAGAGCCGAGCAGGATCAGCGTAGTAATTGAAACCGATTGTTCAATGGTCGACACCTGGCCTCATAAATTGTTTGAGGAATATCTTTTGGTGCAGTGGCGTACCACATTCACCAAAGCGATAGCTGTTGTTCTTGCGAATAAAGATTTGTTTGCAGTTGCTTTTATGGCACTTGGGCTAGTGCTGGTACCGGTCGAGTTGGGAATTCCAGCACTGCATTGCGGTGCGGCCTCAGGTTTCTTCAAGCTGGACCACTGTAAGATCGGCTGGACTTATTGTTTGGCTGGCATGAGCACTTTGTTGGGCCTTTGTTGTCCATTGCTGGCTCGAAACACAACATTCAGCTTGGGTGATCAAGCCGATCAACCGGCCACCGAATTGAACATAAAATTTCCGCGCGAATTTTACTTGTAACCTCTTCTGAGAAGTAATTGTATTGTAATTGTAAGTATTGTGCGGTGCGTCTTGCATGTATCGCCAGCAACTGGTCAGTAAGAACCTGTTTATTGATTCATTTTGCCTTTTCACTTGCACGCGTGTACCACTTAGACAATGCAATTAATGTTTGTGGCAGCAATACCATCAATGACGATTTGCTATGAATAAACTTCGAGTGCAAGTCCTATTACACTGAAGTGGTGCGTATGTACGTACACAGGATACGTAGGACCAAGCAGATTTTGTGACTAACAGCTAATGCAGGGCAGGCCTGACGCCTGAGGCAACGGCAGTTCAGTTAGGTTATTTGGATAGCATTAAGTTGTTTGGAAGAACTGAGGCGAGTTAATTAAGCCGAGTCGATAAGAAGTCTACAGAAACGGCTGAAATGAATTTCATCAGTTAACCGATTGCTGCTGTTCAAGCGGCCGAGCGTTCTCCACAATTAACTGCGTCTTGTCAGTTAGCATTTCGTACGTAGGTCGCTTCGATTAATCATTAGCAGAGTTGCCCTGCTTTTGATTCAAATGCTCAAACGGTTTCCATCTCTTTGGTTGTCTGTAGTGTATGCATGTAGGTATTAGGGGCATACGTACGTACGTACGCATAGCAGAGGCGCATCCTACCCTGGCAACTGCCAATTACCTATCCTCCACCAGCTGCCAACACCTTACTGTTCTACTTTGATTTTGGTGGCCAGTGCAAAATATAAAAGCTGAGCAAGCTCCGACGAGCACAAAATATAAAAGCCGCTGCATCTGGAGCAAACTAAAACTGAGCAAATTGTTATTCTGATCAATTACTGCGATTAGTGGCCAGCACTGTTAAGTACTGCTACATAATTCATTGTTATGCGGTTGAGCTGTCGCTTGTTACTTTGTAAATCATGCGTGTGGCAGCTCCAGAATCAGCCCGAGAAATCCGAAACCATGCGTGCACTTGGTTAGCGGTCGATACGACCAATTACCGTCGCCTACCAGTTTGTAGTTGCGAGACCTCCGATTGAAACGCTGCTTTCCGTTTGGCCAAATAATTATGGCGTAACGACGATTGAGGCGGTTAACTCCTACGGCAATACGTCTTGCTCTCAATGTGTATCCGTTGCAGCCGGCCGAATCGGTTAGACCCATGCGCTGCTCCAAATCAACGTTACTAAGCGTTTTCCTGGGTCTCTTGAGCCAGCTATTCTATTACTAGAATTGTTTGCTGTAGTTCGTAGGGCTTCTGTGATTTGGTCGGCTTCTTAATTGCTCAGCGATTGCAATCGACCGACATATGCCGAGGAATTAAGTTCACTTAGCCCCCGCATAGCAACGTGCCACTTGCTAATTCATCGCTCGTTTCCCAACTTCATTCTGTTAAGAAAAAATAACATACGGTGTCAATGCACCTAGCGGGAGCAACACTACATAGGTTTCTACCCTAGGTGTTAGTGCGATACGCCGACCGGCTTGCTTTACGCCGACCAATCAAAAGGGCGCCTTACGCCGACTGGGTGGTGCTTTACGCCGACTGGCCAGGTGACTTACACCTACTATTCTGGTGCGGCGATACGCCGACCTGATTTTATGAACACTGGTAGACATACAGTTAGTACAGACACCAGAGCACATACATACAATCAGAGGGTTCTCTGCAGCCAGAGAGCCTTCTCTCCTTACCCTAGAGCAAATTTTCAGTTTATCTGTGCTTCAGGAAATGTTCCATCTGCTTTTACAGTTGAAAAATCATTCCCATCTATAAAAAAGCTTTCATTCTTGTGTTAAGAATTATAGCCTTTATCAGTAATTTATTTTGGACGCCCCAGTAAAGTTTTTGAGTCAATTGCTAGAAACGAAATTGTAGCCTTTTGCCACGGACTGATCTCAGAAACAACTTTTATTAGGGACCGGCACGCGAAAATTCAAAATGCCCCTAGGCGAAATTGGGCTTCAGAATTGAAAAGAGCACACTTTATGCAGTCTAACAAAACAAACCGGAACGGAATTGGCCGGACAATAAGCCAGTTATGACCGTTTAACTGCGTCACCCAGCGTGCCACCTTTTCTTCCTAGAAAGTTGACCGCAACGTGCATACCGATATGACGGATGTACTTTATCAGACTGTCACTCATAAACCCCTGCGCCGATTTTGATGGGACCTGTGTCATTCTAATCGCAATGCGATTTTCTTTTACATTTTTTATATACCAAGACTGTAGGACTGCGTCTACCACCTTTATATACCGAACAAACACCGAACCAGGTGTAGCTGCGGGGGGCGGAAAGCAGAAACCGATCGCAAACAGAAATTAATGTTTTTAATGACCATAATTAATTATAAATTAACAAGTTTTATCGATAAATATAGATAATCGATTATTTTTTGGCAATATTCCAAAATTTCAAAATCGTCCAAAACGGTCATGTTATATATCATTTGAAAGCCCTTCGCCTGGCGAGTCTAGTGATCACTACATCAGCATAGGGAACGCCCCGGGCGGCCTGTTTTGCCAAATATAAAAGTACCACTAGAGACGCAAAAGTATAGGCACGCTCTGGAGGGCCTGTTTTCCAAATATAAAAATACCCCTAGGGGACGCATCAGTATACGCACGCTCTGGAAGGCATACATGGGCCGGAAAAATCCGGAGGGGGGTAGGGGGGTCTGGAGACCTCGGGGGGGGCCGGCGAGGGGCGTATGGAGTATGTATGTATGGACGGCCGAGGCGGGTATTGGCCGGCGAGAGGGTAAACCCCCTTACCCCCCGGCCCATGTATGCTGGAGGGCCTGTTTTCCAAATATAAAAATACCCCTAGGGGACGCATCAGTATAGGGCCCGCTCCCTAAGCCTTAGCCTAAGCCTGTACAGGGCACGCTCCTAAGGGCCTGTTTTCCAAATATAAAAATACCCCAAGGCGTACGCATCAGTATAGGGCACGTTCAAGAAAGTTAATTAATTAATTAATCCATTTGTGACAATCCCTGTTCCCCCCCCCCAGCTACACCTAAGCCCAAACACCTTGGTAGCTCGAACAACTAGAACTGAATAGTAGAGTGTGAACTGGTATTCCTGTGTTTTCCAGGTACATTTGTCACAGCGGGGCTGGGGTTCTGCTCCCCTCCCACGCTCCCACTGACTTGGGACAACCCCCCCAGATAGGGGAGTACCCCACCAAAACGATCTTTTCCACTCTCCCTCTCCGATGTTTCTGGCTCAATTTTTTTTACAGTTTCAGACACTAAAATTGTTTGTAAAACAGCGCTTTTTAGCTGTAAGTGGTACCCGAGACTTAATCAGCATTTTTATACGATTTGTAGCACAAAATTGCTGTTTTTGAGCGTTTTTAGCACTCCACACTCCGAATTTTGGCTCAGACACCCCAACCCTTCCCTTCCGCCTCCCCTCCAAACATACATGGGCCGGGGGTGAGGGGGGTTTGTACTTTGGTGAGAAATTCCGACTTTCGTTCGTTACTGGACTACCTTCTGTGCCTGTTTGCGTTGGAATATGCAACTCAAATTTGGGCAAACATATCTATCATACTTATGAATAAATGCTGAAAATTTGAAGAAATTCCACTGACATATAAATGAAAACGAATTATATGAAGTTAACTCGAATAAGCGATTACAGTTTTTTTCCGCTTTTGTACCATATTTATTGACTACACACGTTAAGCCTCAGCAAGATTCACCTTATATTGATTAGCAGAGACGCAAAACTACTGAAGGAATGTAAAGAAGCAAAATTAAAACCATTGGCTTTGGGCTGCTCAGGATCCCCAATACGTTCGTATTCGATACCCCCTAATTTTAACGACCTCATCAACTTTAACCCAATTTCCGGGATCTTTTACGAATCTAGGACGACAAATCTGAGTGATTTTAGTAAGAGCAACACCTAAACTAAAATTTAAGCGGGCGCACCTTTTCTATTTGTTCTTTGTTTAAGAGCAAACTTTCGTTTTCTGAAAAATACCAATTCCGCCTATGCTTAACCATGTAAAATTTCAATCTGATTTCCGGGATCTTTGGCTGCATCGATGCCGAAAAAAAATGGCTCAAACGAAAGATGATCAATGCCTCTTTATTACCGTCGGGCGCACCTTTTGAGATCATAAACTTTTTTTTACACTGACGCTGTTTTTCCGCTTATTTTAGCCAAAAACAACCGCAGCTTAGCGTATACCAAGGCGATTTGGGTGAATAGTTATGTTAAAATAATCAAAACAAATAACCATAAAAAAAGAACGCGCCTTTCTAGCCGCATTTTTTAAAAAAAGATGATTTTGACCCCCGCGACACCAATGTGGTGAAAACGCGCGAAGAAAATTAGGCACGCGGTACGGCGCAAAAATGGCCGCCGTTGCCGGTCCCTACTTTTATATTCAGCAGTCTCCCGTACAACCAATGACTACAAATTGAAATTCTCTGAGGAAATAGGTCTAGGAGTCATACATGTACTATAGGGTTTGGGGGGTTACTCCCCAGCTGAAGAGGCCAAACCCCCTCACCCCCGAGACAGGTTAAGGGACCCCGACCCAAAAATACAAGTACTAGTAGTGGCTCCCAGTAAGAAACTGGCTCAGAAATCACTAATTTTTAGCCTAAAATTCGCTTGAAAAGCCTTTGGGAACCGAATTTGGCGTTTCCACTGCTGATTTTTAAGAGAAATCGGGGTTTTTGGAAGCCCTTTTTGTACACCCCCCAGGTCGGCCCGGAGCTGTTACATGTATGCTACGAGTACTCGTCTGAATTTGTCATAGCCTGGCCCAGAGATGTGGCCCAGGCTCCGCACCAATAAAGATAAAGTGGGCGTAAGGCACCTAGGACATCGTTTACTTTATGCTGCATTTTTGCCCATCCCTTCATTTTTTCTATCAACAGAGCTTTTGCTTAACAAAGTTCGCTGACTGATCAGGGCGAGAAAATTTGAAAAGCCGGCTTTAAAAACGCATTTTAAACGGCATTCTGATTTTAAAATTTCCAGTTGTAGAAAAGTCAGAAGTTCGACTTTCAAAAGGTTGGTGTGTAAAGTTTTCAGAGGGCCTTTTGGGTGGCGAGCTGTTACTATCAATTTTTCCCCAACAAGACACGAAATTCCCTGACTTTCCAGGTCCCGCGCAAACCCTGACAAGCTAATTAACACACCGGGTTTTTCTGTATATGCGGCCCAAATAGCGGCAACTGGACGATAATTTGGAAAGCCTTTCCGAATAAGCATCCACAGGCGGTTATTTAAATAAAACATTCTGTTCAGGAAAATAACCGAAATATAATGAGTGACGGGTTAAAAAACCTTAAAAATCGACGCGAAAAGCACGAGTTTCAGGAAACAAACCGAGATTATCAGTTTTTGTTTAAAAATTAGTCCATGAAATTAAAATACAAAATACAAACAAGCAACAGCTCAACCAGAAAGCTGCTGCCGTTTCCAAATAACCGCTCATGTACAGTACCCGATTAGGTTAGAATTGAAATTGTGAAAAGTTCTAAAACTAAATAAACGCTCGTGGTTGCTTTTACGAAAAAACCGGTATAAAAAAGTAAGTCAAGAAATATCAATAAAAGATAAAAAATAAACAGTTTAATATGAGCTGTACTGAAAACAGGAGATTAGAAATCGGCCCAAAAATTGTGCCCAGCCGAAGTGCATCTCTACTATATTATAGCTCCTACATTGTCTATGTGCATGTTCAGCTGGCAAAATAAGCATCTAGATCGGTCTGCACGCAGCAAACACGGTAATTGTCATATCAATTCAATGCAAATAAACTAACTGGTTAGTGCCACATAAAGAGTCAACGTTATAGCTTGAAATCAATTCATGCATAGCGCTGCGCCAAAAAACTGAACTACGTACGTACTTACTTGAATAATTTAGCTCATTACCTTTTGCGGCTGGCCTTAGTGTCCATGACGTAATACTAAGAATCGTTTAGATTCTCTGAAGTCAAGTGACCATGAACTCCAGCAACATTAGCATACCACACCTTTCGACAATAGAAGCAGCCGTATTTGGTTCGCTCTTTCTATTTCTCACTGTCATCGGTTGCTGCGGAAACCTGTTGGTTATACTGGCAATTTCATCTGATATAAAAATGCGTAAATCAGCCATGAATTTGCTGTTACTAAACCTGGCCGTCGCCGACCTGGGAAATCTGCTGTTTTGCGTTCAAGAATGGGTTCAGCCGGTCTATAACAGAGGCCCGGCCTGGCTGATGGCCGAGCCACTCTGTGCCATGCTCAGATACATGGAAGTGGGCTTTCTGTTCACCTCCTTGCTCACTCAAGTGGCTGTTTGCATAGAAAGGTGAGCTCACCGCTACCTACCTTCTTGTACCGCACCTTTTTAGGTTCATAGCCATCGTGTTTCCAATGCAGATTCGTCTCATTCAAGGCCGCTGTCGCGTAATGCTGGTGTCGGTGTGTCTGTGGAGCTTTGCGTTTGTGTTCGCACTACCCTACGCTCTGTACCACAACGTGGTCCACGGCAAGGCGGCGCATTGCATTCTGACCATGGTGCACCAGCACCCCAAAACCTATCTCCTCTACAAATACATAGAATGTCTGCTCTTCTACTTTCTGCCGCTCCTCATCATAGTTGCCTTGTACGGCAGAGTGTCCTGCGTCCTCTGGAGCAAAAACCAAGACCTGCACGAGGGTCGAGGCAACCGACAAGACACCAGCGAGAGTCTGAAAGTGCGCAAAAGCGTGGTCAAAATGCTGATCGGCTGCGTGGCGGTCTACTTCGTCTGCTACTCGCCCATCCAAGCGCAGTTCATCTCCAAGGCCTTGTTCGGCCACCGCGTAGGCATGCCTTACCGGGTCAGTCTGCTGCTCAATGCGCTCGCAGTCGGCTGCTCCGCCTGCAACCCTCTCATGTACACGCTGTTCTCCCAGAAGTTCAGAACCAAGTTTGTCGAGCTGATCTGTTGTCGAAGAGAAGAGAACGACAAACGACCCAGCATGACCGGATTTTCAGAGAACTACCAGAGCCGCTACGCTCTGACTACTGCCGCCGAGAGATCCAGCCGACGCCCTGCTCAGAGCAATCTCAAACCCTCCGAAACCGTCTGTCTACTCGACAGCAACGTTGCACGCAACAGACAGACCTCAGCTTTTTAGCACTGCTTAGCATAGACCAACTCTACATACTTCAGGGGCTGCTTTTGTACTGCGTGTAATGTGTCCTGTTGCACTTGACCACACGCCTGATCTATTAATTTCTCAGTTCTATCCGCAGTCGCCGTTAAAGCTAAAACGCTTACACAATCCCGAAATGATAGACCGGTCAAGGGATTTGTAACTCAGTAGAACAAACTGTAATTCACAATTCAGACTCCTGTTAAGATTCTGAGCGTGTGCAAAATGGCGCGGGGTCCCAAAGCAATTTCACTGGCACTTTCGAACCGACTCTTCTTTCGGACCACAAATTTTCCCTAAGCTCTACACAAGTACGTACGTGGTATGTGTTTACTCGAACTAAAAACAAGAAAAATCCTTCTCTTGCTGATTAACTTGCACTTGGGTATTAATGTTTTCTATGAATTTATTTCAATGTGAATGTGGTGAGACACTGTAAATTAACGATGTAGGTCAAAGAACTAGTTCAGTCGAGCAGCTGCTACCATACTTCTCAACTTAGCTTCTATTAAATCCTCCGGCAAATAACCCAGCCCACAGTCAGGTGCCACAATCAATCTGTAATTAGCTAAAAGGCGTCAACCAAACAAAAATTGCCCATCAGGCACACTGACGAGACTACGGCAACTTGTTCTCCTGCCGGCCGACCTTCATAAAAGCCATACCTTTCCGGAGGAATGAAACACAATGCTTCTTTGAGAAGACGGTCGATTTCCTCTACTGTTTCAACTCTACTTCGTGCCACAGTCACACAACCGAGAATTACCTGTAATTACTGCTAATTGCATACCGTACTTCTGCGCATACGTGTTTACAGAACACACTGTACTGTGTACATACAATGTAGGTCAGTGTGGCACTTAACGCCGTTTATGGTTCTGGCACCGTACAGTATGGTAATACCTAGAGTAGTGGCACGTCACTATACATGTATATGGCGCCGGTACCTATATGGTACCCCACGTTCTGGGACTGTGGTAGTACTATATGGTACCCCTACCCATGGCCTTGGGTGCCGGTACCAACGGTACCACAACCATATGGCACGAAAACTGAACGGAGCGATACCATACGTATATGGTATCGGTAACACCACGGTGGCCGAACGTGGGGTACCATATGATGCCACTAGCCTAGGTACCGGTACCATAAACGGCGTTAAGTGCCTGACTGTAGGTCGCAATGCGTAGTACAGCAGCTGTAAGTTTATAATCACAACAGCGTTCACTACCTTAGCTTTTTTGAAGAGCGGAAGTAGTATACCGAGATCGTTCTTAGCCTCTGCGTTTTCAATAGAAACTGAAAAGGACAGCAACAGATGCGAAAGTTCCGAGAATAAGGAATGTAAAGAGAAAGATCGGATCACCTGCATCAAAATGGGCATCGAGAAACGGGGCCAACCTCGTATACAACTGTTTGTCAGCTTTCAAATAGTGGTCTTGGTCCAAGTATTCCGGATAGCCACAGCACAGATGAATAGTGCGTTGGACGTGCTGCTGGACGCCTTCGAAACATTTGACAGCGTTCTGTAGAGCGTACGATTCGGCTATATCCGGGTGGCGCATCAGACAGGGCTCGTCCAGTTGAATGTGTTTGCAGCCAGCCTCGGCCAACGCTCGGATCTCCTGGTTCACACAACTGCATAGCTGCCACATAAGTTGTTCGGGCGAGAGACCGCTATTGTCTGCAACCACTGGTTCAACTGAACTCTACGTATTCTGCACACTTTTGGTGGTGTCCCAAATGGTAAGAGGCCCGGGAATGGTGTATTTCACCGGCAGCTCTGACATCTGCTGCACCGTTTTCCACTCTTGGTGCAAAGTAGGTTGGCGGTTGCGCAGGCTGACTGGGCCCGTGATCACCGGCACCTGATGTTCTACAGTGCCTTGACGGATTGTGATCGCCTCCAGATTATCGAAATCCACATTGCCAAGCTTTCGGCTGAAATTAATCCAGTTGCATTGACACGGAGCGGTCAACCGAATTTACACCAAAAGTGCCAGATGTAATTAGGTCGCGGCATCTCTCCGTCAGTCACAACGTCAATACCTAGAACAAACTACCATAGTACTTTTCGACATACACTGTGTCCCAGGAAGAATTGGATGTTACCAAGAGTGCGAATTAGTATTGAGTATTGGGCGTATTGTGGTGTTTTCCAGGTATTGGTATTTGATATTTACTGGGTATTGGGGGTTTTATGCCACAATACCCAATACTAATTGGGACCCGTTAAAATCGAAAAAAATTGACGTTGGACTGAAAAAGTAACCTGAAAAATTTGAAAAAGTTGACCGATGATTAAACTTAGGAAGCCATTTTTGCGTTAATAAACTAAAAGTTACATGTAGTAGAGTAGAAAACTGCAGGCGTCTGAGGGTTTGCAAACCACAACTCGTGTTCGACATACCTCAGACTCCACTCACCCACCTAAACCAGCTTTAATCCCTGACCTACCTACCAATCCACCCCAAAATGCCCGCCCCCTAAATCGAAAGGTCCACTCCCAAATTTTCGGATTTGGCTACCCCCAAACCAATTTTGCGGCCTACGTATCACCACAAATTTTAACGTGATTGACTTCTGGTCACTGTTTTTGGCACAGCACAATCACAGCAGTTTATAGCACGATTAATGTTTAGAACTGTTAACCGTACAATTTAGTTAATGTTCCCGTGTTAGTTAAAAACGAAAGTTGCATTACACTCATTGCAGATCTGGGTCAGAATGCAGCTTGAAAGCGATCGCAATATCAGCAAACTGGAAACAAAAAAGCACGCGTTCTATCGCGCCATACACACCTACCCAATCGACGCTGCGTCTCCAGTACCTCCTTAACGGCACGTTTAAGAGCATTGTCCAGTTCTAGAACAGCGCCAGTAAGTGAAGCACAGCCACCAACTCAAACCTTTCGCATCTTGACTTTTCAGCGACTTTTCAAAATCTGCAAGAGCAAAATGTGAAGTGCTGGCGCTATCGAACCAACTGGGCAGCTTCAAATACGAAGGCTTCGGCCAAGCACCGATTACAGTAGTTTGTAGGGGCATCGCTACCTACCAAATTTAGTAAACACCACACAGTTCTTATAACAGCTTACGTAGTTTCTTTAACTTAAGCAGATAAGACAGCTGATAGCAAACGCAGCAATAAATTATGTACAATCAGTACAGAGCACATTGTAGACACTTTCTACAGACTAACGAAACTGCAGTTCATTAGATCATTCGTCGGCTCTTGAAAACAGAATAGGAGACATATTGAATGAAGCTGATTTTGTTGATGAGCTCGCAGTGTAGAGGAGAGGGAAGAATTGCAACCTCTCCGAAGACCAGACCTCAACAAGAAGCTACGGTACTGAAGTCGTGGTTACTCTTCCACTCACCACTGTCAGCAAAGCTCCGTTTGCGTATTGCGGCTGGAAAGCAATTGTTTGAGCACGACCGCTCGACGAATCTTCCAACAAACCACTGAAACCGTGCGCATGTACTGTACATGTGTGCGTACAGCACATCGTACAACTTACTAAGGGAGCAACTGAACGTTCGGTTTCCAAGACACGGTAAGTAGGGCAATAGTTTGAGGGCTATCTGAAACAGGGACACATTACTGAATTAATTGATAAGGTCAAAGAAAGAAATTTCCTTTGAAGCAAACAGCTAGATAAGTGCCATCAGGGCTGACGACCAGTTTTTGTACGCGTCCACCGACTGTTTGAGTGGGTTTGCGGGAGATTGGTTGAAACTCGTAGACAGGCACAGCGCTCGCGCTACCGCCCAACCTTCTAGACAAAACACAGGTACCACCAGAAGAAAGGAAACCAACTAGGCACGAGCGAGAGTGGGTGGCCGAGGCTGCACTAGCGAAAGTGAGAGAGTAGAGTAGAGAACTGTTGGAAGTGACAAACAAGACGCAAGTGCCATCCGGCGACCAAACTGCAGACTGACACACTCCGTCCAAACGCGACCACGTCTCAAAATCCCAATGAAATGTTTCGAAAACTCTGCAACCACCACTGACAAACACGTACTGGAGCAGACAGAAGGGAGCATTTTTGGAAGCTGCATTGCTCCAGCAATATCTACAGGCGAAAGTAAAACGCAAATGGGCATCATTAGAAATGTGTTCATTCTGTAGCAGTATGTAACAAAACTAACTACGCAAGCACACAGTAAAATGTGCTTTAGTCAGCTCAGGAAATCACGACATACAGTACATGGTATCGGTATACATGCTGTG
>JASANB010004580.1:0-10045 GCA_030248155.1 Sabatieria punctata | reverse complement strand
TACATAGACACGAACAAAAACTTATCTGAACAAAAGAATAAACTACACGAATTGATTCCAACTAGACCTATTTTGTGTTGACTACTAACTACTAACCACTAACTACTAATTTTTGGGGTTTTATGACGTCATCAAGACTACAAATTGACTACGACTACTTATTCAGATTTAGTGACTACAAATTGACTACAAAATATCTTTTGAATTTGTGAATTTGTAGTCAGCAATTAATGGAATTTATTTGGTCATAATCGTGCACATTAGGCATTTAGAAACGGAAATGGGCATACATGTAACAGGGGGGTCTGGGGGGTCTGCCCCCCACCCGACTTTGGCCAGCCCCCCCCCCCCCCCCGAGACGATTTGACGATTTCACCGACCCCCCTCGGATTTTTCTGGAAAGTAAATTTTCGAGCAAATTTTTGCAATTTTTTACAATTTCACACACAAAAATTGCCAAAATCGCCTGCAAAACAGCACTTTTTAGCTGTATTTCAGCCTAAATTAGCGATTTTTGGCAATTTTTAGCCAAAAAATTGCGATTTTTTCGATTTTTGAGCGTTTTTTAGTGCCCACCCCCTCCCCCAAAACTTTGGCTCAGATCCCCACCCCGGCGGGCGCCAGACCCCCCCAACCCCCCCTCCCCCCATCGGCCGATGACCTGTTACATGTATGGAAATTGGGGCCATTTTATCTGTCGAGTTTTTTTAAATGTGCTTTTTCTCTGCTTTTGACAACTTGTTTGCTATTCAAACCCAGTTTTTCTTGTTATATTTTGGAATTTTATTGAATTTCTGACCCTTTGCAACCAAAGCAATCTGCACGTTTGTTTGCTTCTTGATAAACAAAATAGAGTATAATACAGTAGATACCTAACGAAAATATATCTTTTGAAGTTTTAAACAAGAAAACCTATTATTTTAGCTAATACTAAATTTAAAACTTTCGTAGTAGAAAACAACACGCATTTTTGGCATCACACCGTGTTGAAAAATACGTAGGTGTTATTTTTCTAAATTTCCACCTGTCCCTTGTTTGGTTGACTATTTTAGATTTTAAACTTCTTGTTTTGTATCGTGAACCTGAAATTTTGGTAATTTTACTCAAAATTTTGCTGACTACAAATTGACTACTAACTACGACTACATATTCAAAATGAAGAAATTTTGAGACTACTAATAGGTATGGCCAATGGTTTTCAAAAATTCACGCTACAGCAAAAAAATTATGCTAAAGCCGCCGATAACATGACCGGATGCGATAATTTACGCAAAAAACCGCACTTGATTCCGTGAAAAATTAGAAAAATGCGATCTAAAAGCGTCCGTCTGCGAAGAACTTTTGTATGGCGCACTTGGTACCATTTTTAATTATGGGCAACAGATTTGAATAACTCGCGCTAGAAGCAAAATTTACGCTAAAACGGCAATAGAATGACCGGATGCGATTATTTACGCAAAAAACCGCACATAATTTCATAAAGAATTGGAGAAATGCGGGTTCAAAACAGCCGCGTGGATCAAATCGCGTAAATTAGTGTTTATAACTTGGTCGCCGTCCCAGCGGTGGCTGATTTTCTATGGCGCGTGTTACGAAGGTGAAACCAACTTGATTGTTTAAAATCTGCTAGAAAGATGTGAATAATCGTCGCCCAGCTAAATTAATGCAAAAAAGTATTATTGCAAGTGTTGGGTACAATAAAAGCCTGAAATGGCAAAAATTTAGGGTTACAGAAACTTCAACATCGTTTGTGGGGTTAACGGAAAAGAGCAGAGAGCAAATTCTTATATCATTCGAAAGTCTGAAGTCTACTGTACACGGAACCGATTGAACATCTTGCGCCGAATTCGTCGTTTTTTTACAAGAACGAGGAACATGAAAAAAATCCACGAAAATACCCATTTTCAGTAGTTAAGAAAGAATCAAATTTGTGGGGACCATGCCGAAGTGCGGAAAGAAAAAAAGCGGTGCTATATAGGTAACGAGTTGCGCTGATTTTAAAGCCGGTTGAACAAAATTTGAATCAACTCTCCTTTTAGCAGAAAATGGCCATTGAAAAACGACGAATTCAGTTTTCGAGAGGAAAATGCCCTTTAACGGCCGAATTATGATTCAAAATGCATCTTATTCGATAGCTCACACTCTGTTTCATATAAATACATCACATCCCCCTATCAATAACGGAACACAAAAAAGCATTTGCGCTTGAAGTTTCAAAAACGGCTTTGGACCGCTTTTTGGCTGTGATTTTGTATTTTCTATTCGGCGCGGCGCGAGCGTGCTTTGGCCATCCCTACTACTAACTAAGACTACTAATTATTTTTGCCGATTTTTAGACACTACTAACTACGACTACTATTTAAAATTAGTAAAAGAAATAGGTCTAATTCCAACCTTGTCCGAAAGTGGTCTTGATTTGGTGAACAAAATGTTACAACTTGATCCAAAGAAAAGGTAGAGATATATGACATACTTCTTTATACAGATAACTTCATATTTTCTGTTCAGAATAACCGCTGCCGACGCATTGGAACATGCCTATTTTGGCGAATTTAGAGACCCAGAGGACATACATGTCGCTGGGTTTTTCCGTGGGGGGGGACCTTTTTGAAATCCCAAATAGGGTTTTGGGACCAAGTCCAAAGTGGGTTTTGCGACCTTTTTTTGGGGTCCAAAGGTGGGTTTTGTCGACCTTTTTTTGGGGTAAAAAGTGGGTTTTGTCGACCTTTTTTAGGGATTCTGGGGCGAAAAATGGCTTCAAAACCCTATTTGGACCGAAAAAGCCTTTAAAACCCTGTTTTTGCATTAAAAATGCCTTAAAAACCCTGTTCCGGTTGAAAAAAATGCCTTAAAAACCGAATATTGAAGCAACGAATGTAATAAAAAGCTGTTTTGCGCTCAAAATACGTATTGAATATGAGTTTCAGCGATAAAATACTGATTGAAATGCGATATATTGACTAAAAATAGTTCACAGAACCCTAATTTCAATTCTGAGGCACGCGCAAAACCCTGTTTTGACTTATAAGATTACTAAAAAACCCTATTTAGTGATTTGAATGCAGTTCTTAAACCCTGTTTAGGGTTTCTAATCAACCTAAAAACCGTTTCTAGGCTTTCTAGCCAGTGCTAAAACCCTGTTTAGAGTTTCAAAGTAACCTAAAAACCCTAATCAGGCTTTGAAAGTAACCTGAAAACCCTAATCAGGTTTGAAAGTAACCTAAAAACCCTAATTAGGGTTTCAAAGTAACCTGAAAACCCTGTTTAGGGTTTCAAAGTAGCCTAAAAACCCCAATCAGGGTTTAAAAGTAACCTGAAAACCCTGTTTAGGGTTTCAAAGTAGCCTAAAAACCCTAATCAGGGTTTGAAAGTAACCTGAAAACCCTAATCCGGGTTTAAAAGTAACCTGAAAACCCTGTTTAGGGTTTCAAAGTAGCCTAAAAACCCTAATCAGGGTTTGAAATTAACCTGAAAACCCTAATCAGGGTTTAAAAGTAGCCTAAAAACCCTAATCAAGGTTTAAAAGTAACCTGAAAACCCTGTTTAGGGTTTCAAAGTAGCCTAAAAACCCTAATCAGGGTTTGAAAGTAACCTGAAAACCCTGTTTAGGGTTTCAAAGTAGCCTAAAAACCCTAATCAGGTTTGAAAGTAACCTAAAAACCCTAATTAGGGTTTCAAAGTAACCTGAAAACCCTGTTTAGGGTTTCAAAGTAGCCTAAAAACCCCAATCAGGGTTTAAAAGTAACCTGAAAACCCTGTTTAGGGTTTCAAAGTAGCCTAAAAACCCTAATCAGGGTTTGAAAGTAACCTGAAAACCCTAATCCGGGTTTAAAAGTAACCTGAAAACCCTGTTTAGGGTTTCAAAGTAGCCTAAAAACCCTAATCAGGGTTTGAAATTAACCTGAAAACCCTAATCAGGGTTTAAAAGTAGCCTAAAAACCCTAATCAAGGTTTAAAAGTAACCTGAAAACCCTGTTTAGGGTTTCAAAGTAGCCTAAAAACCCTAATCAGGGTTTGAAAGTAACCTGAAAACCCTGTTTAGGGTTTCAAAGTAGCCTAAAAACCCTAATCAGGGTTTGAAAGTAACCTGAAAACCCTAATCAGGGTTTGAAAGTAACCTGAAAACCCTAATCAGGGTTTGAAAGTAACCTGAAAACCCTGTTTAGAGTTTCAAAGTAGCTTAAAAACCCTAATCATGGTTTAAAAGTAACCTGAAAACCCTGTTTAGGGTTTAAAAGTAGCCTAAAAACCCTAATCATGGTTTAAAAGTAACCTGAAAACCCTGTTTAGGGTTTCTAAGCAGTCTAAAAACCCTAATCAGGGTTTGAAAGTAACCTGAAAACCCTAATCAGGGTTTCTAAGCAGTCTAAAAACCCTAATCAGGGTTTGAAAGTAACCTGAAAACCCCACTAAGGGTTTCTAAGCAGTCTAAAAACCCTATTTAGGATTTCCGACCCTTACAAAACCCTGTTTTGGGTTGTATGGCAGCCGAAAACCCAATTTTGTGCTGCAGAATGTATTGTCTGGGCTAAAATTTTCTTTACTTTGGAATCCAAAAGTGGGTTTTCAGGTCCCCCCCTAAAAATCCGCTGGGGGGGGACTTTTGCCGAAAAATCGGGCTTGGGGGGGCCGGCCCCCCCTTTACCCCCCCAACGACATGTATGCCAGAGGACGAGCCAATTGGCCAGCTAATTGATTTTGACTTTGGCTTGCCTAAAACTGTTCAGGAGTGGCAAGGTTAAACCATTTTTTTAAATACCTATTAAACAAAAATTTATTACAGAGCTTTTTTGGACTGAGCTTTCAGCACCAGACTGGTATTCAGTATGAATGAACTGAAAAATCATTTCTGATATTACCGTGTACAGTAAGTGATTATAATTATGGTTGTTACTGTTTCTCATGTGATTGGTACTGTCTGTATAGCAGTAAATAAAATTTGCATAAAGCCTAACCAACTCTGCAGTATCAGAAGCAACTGGCTTACATTTATAATCTGCGCGCCCGCGGACGTGCAACTGCGAGAATGGGCACCGAATTGTGACCAAATCGCGTGAATTGCACGGATATTGCAAACGAAGTATTCCAATTGGAAGATAAAATGCGATTTTTCTCCTGAATTTTTCGAGTTTTTCTATTTTGTTCATGCATGGATTCAGACAGATTTTGCTCGTCCTTAATTTTGTGCGTGATTGTCAATAATTGTTCGCTTTCGCTTTTTGAGTTAACAACAGTTTCGTTCGCATTTGCCAGAAACTTGTATCTGTCCGTTTCTATAACAAAGTAAAGCCTTTTACGTACACACACCGTAATGGGGAACTATATCAGTCAGGCACTTAACGTCGTTTATGGTACTTGATTCCAACTAAAAACCTGATCTAAATCTAAATCAATTACCATGTACGAATTGGATATACATACTGGAGATCCATGACGAGCCTACGTCATTCCAGTGTTTCAAGGTCCAGTAGTTTTAGCGTTAGGTTACCTTGAAGACCAAGCATACACTGTACCTGGCAATCGCAATGTAAAAGCCCTCTGCACATTTTCAACCGTTATTATTTATATCCTTGAGTAAAAGGGGATTCCATACAGCCGCGAGCTTACCTAAGTTTTGTATATCTGTAGTAGGAATGGTGTGTGTTCCTATTTATAAAGGCACTACCGGAGATTTCCGCTTATAGACCACCATAGTTAGAAGACCATGGTCTTTAAATAGGTTTTTGTTTCCAGTTATAAGACCATGGTCTTCTAATAGGTGATCAGAAAAATTGGTTCATAGACACCCATTTTCCAGTTAAAAGACCATGGTCTTAGTTTATTTGACCGAGTTTAGCACACAATTAACTGTTTTTAAAGTGAACAAAAGCTGTCCATCGTGAGAAAACAAAGGCAGAAGTACATAATATAGATAAAACATGATTCTGATTTTTGTTTTGAACGCAATACAGTACCTGCTATTAGTGATGTAAAATTATGGAATTTGAATTTCAATTCAATTACAATTAAATTATGGGCTCCATTTTTAATTTCAATTAAATTAAATTAAATTAATTGAAATAGTTTTCCAATATTTTCAATTACAATTATATTTTCAATTGAATTATGGAACCTCAGAAAATTTCAATTAAGCAATTTTTTAATTATTTTTTCAAGTTTTTGAAAATTGTTGTATTTTTGATGTTAAAAGACAGTAACAGTGACCCAGGACTTCGAAAAATCTCTATGTAAAAGCTTAGAGATACCTGATTAGCCTAATGCCAACCAGGCGAGAAAATTTTAAAAAGTTGCCTTTTAAAAACGCATAACATGGCATTGAGGGGGAAATTTACAGATATTTCATTATTATGTATCAGTACATAATCTAAAAGTTTTCAGCATTTTTGAGCAACATCGCTTCCTAAAGTACCTTCGCCTAAAAAGGGGGTGAACACCCGTCATGCACCAAAAATCGCAGTCTTGACTATTATGAATTACAAAATAAAAAGCAGAGGATAAAAAACCACAAAACAAAGTGAGGTCAGTATAGAGAGGTGACAAACCTTAAATAGGTTTTTGTTTGAAGTCATTAGCGCCTCTAATGCTAACGCATTTCAGTACATTCACCACAGGAAATAATTGAAAATATAATTGAAATTCCAGGCGAATTTCAATTAAATTACAATTAAATTATGGCCCAACTTTTGAATTTCAATTAAATTAAATTAATTGAATTGAAATTAAAAACGGGCCAATTATGCGAATTTCAATTACAATTAAATTAATTTTTTACATCACTACCTGCTATGCTTCAACACAACCTTTTTTTTGTAATTTCAAGTAAAGTTTTACAAGTCAAGCGTAAAACGGTCAGGTATGTTTGCAACAGCCATCTAGGTGAAAAACAAATTCAACTATTGCCCAAAAAATCCTTTTTTTGCAGTGAAATAACATTTTCCAGTTATAAGACCATGCTCTTCAAAAGGGCGCCAAAAAGTGACCCTAAATTTGGGCATTTTCCAGTTATAAGACCAGGTCTTATAAGTGGAAAACTCCGCTAGTATGTATGTAGTATATAGTCTATGCCTACGTAGGCGTATGTCTACGCTTATACGCCCACATTGTCCGCCGCGCCTGCGCTAGCTTTAGATTCTAGCCTTTTTCTTTACCTTTTATCTATCACTCTGTCTTGCTGTGCGTTGCGGTTGCGGCAAAGAAAAGTGTAGTTAGAAGTACTGTTGCTACGGGTATTTGAGTTTGAATTGGGTATGGGTATGGGTAGGTATTTTTTAAAATACCCATACCCGGGTATGGGTATGGGTAGGTATTTTAAAAATACCCGGGTATCGGGTATAAATCGGGTATTTTTCATTAAAATTTCGAGATTCCCTAAAAATGTCAAATTTTGACAGGTTATTATGCTAGACTAATTTATTTTAAAATATGCCATTTAAACAGCAATTATGTACCTAACTGCTAATGTAGTAACCCCTAGTTTTATTTTACAGTTACTGGCCCAGTTGGGGGAATTTTCGAAAACTACAAACCATTTTGGTAGATAACATTGGCGAAACAGCTAAATCAGCTTTCAGGATTGATTTCAAAATATTTCTTTCTGATACAGGGTCAACCACATAGTACAGAGTTGCATATAGAAATTCTAGATTGCTATTAACAATACAGTACCGGAGAGTGCTGCATTGGGTACCCCGTTACTCTAACCAGCACTTAGCATTTTCCTCAACAAAAATGAGATCCTGTTAGTGTACCCGGTACACTAACTGGCACTCAGCCAAATCATGTTATGCTGTTTGTTTTCACGATTTCTGAGCAAAAATGCAATTTTCCAATACAGAGAATCTGTTTTTGCTATGCAAATGAGAGTGGTTTGTCAAAGTTTCATTCTTTTGAGTTTTGTGTCAGTAAAAACTGTTGAAAATGAGCCAAAATATAAGTAGACCTGCTTTAAAGCTACGGTAATGTTGGAAATTTTGGACACCCATGACATAAAACCTGTCTCCAAATAGTGTACCCTGGGTACACTATCCGGCACTAAGTGCCAGTAGGTGTACCCCGGGTACGCTATCTGGAGGGGTACCCTATGCAGCACTCTCCGGTACCTTCCTCAGGATCAACAAACAGATGAAATGCATAGAAATGCCTTGTAATTAAACCTTCAAAATTAAAGTCCAATTAAATTACTACCCAAGTAGACAGTACTTATACTCAAAGGGATAACAAAAATAGACGTTCGATTTCTATTAGAATTAGACGAGAGGCGAGAAGCCAGTTAAAGTGTATGCAAAAGATTTTTATGTACTGTATGTACTACATTGTAAAAATGCATCTTCGGTCAAATACCGTGTTTTATGCCATACATGCATTCATGCATGTTTCGTTCCTGCACGTGGGCGCACCCACCAAAATTGCCGCTACCTCCCCCCATATTGGTAGGCCGACTCACAAATTTTCGGATTTTAGCTACCCCCAACCCATTTTTTCAGCCCATGTATGAAGAGTGTGATGCATGGCAAAAGAGTGGCGTACCTACCCAGGATTTTGCAGACGGAGGGGGTGTAAAATTTTAAAGTTGCCTGGTTGGGCCGTTGCCCAACAAGGGCGAGAAAGTCTCGCAAAATTAGCCTTCAAAAACGTGAGCAATTCTGAGCTTAAAATTGACAGAAATTACAAGATCTAGTAACTTAAGGTGGTCTGGTTGGGGCTTCTGCCCGACCAGGGCGAGAAATTTTTAAAAAATTAGCCTTCGAAAATGCATCTAAAGGGTATTCTGAGCATAAAATGGACAGTTTTAGTACATAATTAATTCAGTTCTCTTATCTTTGTCTAATTTTTCCTCCCTACCTCCACCGCAAAGGGGGTGTGCACACCCTACACCCCCTGGGTACGCAACTGGACAAAAGCCATAATTTTATCCAACACTTGCTTTGGAGAATTTTTGCAGTTTATACAGAAATTAACGGGCATGTTTGCGCTATTTTTTCTAAAAAATACCCATTCAAATACCCGGTATTTTTAAAAAAATCGGGTATACCCGGGTATGGGTATTTCAAAAAGTACCCGGGTATGGGTATACCCGATTTCAGGTAGTTTTACTCAAAAATACCCAGTTTCGGGTATGGGTATGGGTATACCCGATCAACAGTAGTTAGAAGAGACCAATGGCCACTGACCGAAGCAATGAGGGGGACAGGAAGACAGGACGGATGGACTCCAGCAGCGACCTCGAGTGTCCGATCTGTTTCAACACCTTCGACCAGCCGGTCTCTCTGTTCTGCGGTCACTCCTTCTGCTTTACCTGCATCTCTCAGCTCCAGCAGCTCTCCCCTAACGGTATACAGTCAAGCACTTAACGCCGTTTATGGTACCGACACCATATAAGGTGCCGGTACCATATTGTATGTATACCTATGTATTGGTCCTTACGCGCCGTCCATAAACAAGGTCGTTCCAGAGGGGGAGGGGGGTCGGCTGAAATGCGGCGATAGACGACGCACACGCCACGACCAGGAGGGGCAGGGGGCTAGCAAAAAACGACGTCGCTTTTTTCCGAATTTTAGGGTACTTCGATTGCATTATATTCGATTTATTTATGCACATTCTGTCAAACGTTTCTACATGCAGAAAAGCTTCCCAGGTGGTTGTAGGGATTTATTCTACTAATTGCGCAGTATGGTAATAAGAAAACGTGGCAGTACTGTATGCACCGCCCTTTTATCGGGGGGGGGTAAACCGAAAACGACGTCGCCTTAGGGGGAGGGGTCCCCAAGAAACGACGCAAGGCGATTTTTGGGGGAGGGGGGTCCGAAAAATCGGTACTTTGGAACGACGTCGTTTATGGACGGCCCCTTATATGGTACCGGTACGATCATGCACTTAACAGGTCATCCGCCGAAGGGGGAGGGGGTTCGGGGGTGGGCCCCCGGGGCCACTGAGCCAAAAGTTTGGGCGGAGGGGTGGGCACTAAAAAAACGCTCAAAAATCGAAAAAAATAGGAATTTTTAGGCTAAAAATCGCCAAAAATTGCTAATTTCGGCTGAAATACAGC
>JASANB010004579.1:0-64899 GCA_030248155.1 Sabatieria punctata | reverse complement strand
CTCGGATCAGGTGTAGCTGGGGGGAATCAGGAACCGATCCCAAAAAGAAATTTGAGGGCCTATTTTCCAAATATAAAAATACCCCCTAGGGGTACGCATCAGTATAGGGCACGTTCTGGAGTCGTACAGTCATATGTAAGTTAATTAATTATATATATAGTCCATTTCTAACCTTACACGTACACCTGATTTCCCCCAGCTACACCTAACCTCAAATACCATCTTCCCAATACCAAATCTGGTATCTTCTAAGAAACAAATGAAAGAGGCCGATTTTTGAAAATATCCCAACCCGGGATACGGTAGCTACAGTAACCCACACTACCTGGAACTTGGACACTACGATTATATTTAGGCAGGTAGGATAGAAGAGGAATATAAGAGGACATACAAAAAGTAACCATAATAGAAACAATATTAATAATGTGTTCCTACTGGAGAGATGTCCGAAAGGCATCGAGTTCTGTCCAGATCTTCAACACTTTCTCCTCTTCTTCGGAAAAGTTTATTTTCTCCGGAGCGTCTGTCAGCATGATTGATTTCCCGCTTCCGCAGGTCTTCCCATGCACATGAAAAGAAAAACAAAGTAGCTAGTGAAAGTTATTATGAAAAAGCTCTTGCTGCGCTTTAAGAAAACCTTATTATCAACTATTATTGAGTCAGAATTATTGCAGAATTAGGCAGGTTGCATCACATCCACATCATGGACCACGTAGAAAATTTTCACTATACCACAGTTGCGCGAGCCATAGAGATCTAGATACACATGGAGCGATCACTTTATTTTCCCTGTTACCTATTGTAGGCCAAGTGCAAAATCAATGCTAAGGAAGTTGGCCAAAGTGACAAGTTTTAACGTACAACAAACATAATAAATTGACAGAAACACCAATATAGAAGTTGTTAACGCAAGCTCTAACATTATGAACTGTAATTCATGACCAGAATACAGTAATGCTAATAATAAAACACTATATGAACCGTACAGTAACTTATCACACTCACTAATACACACAACAATTCTGCCGTTACTTAGTTGCGCAATTGCATAGAACCACTGAGCTGACTCAACAGGGTCTTAACTTAGCAATCTTAGCCTGAGCACTTGGTTTTGCGGAACTAGAAGTTAGGCTTTTCATAAAGTTCTTGCACATACAGTTAAAAACTTCGTTACCAGACTATGGGCAAAGTGATGCTTATTGATACAGCGAAGCTCAGTCACCAAAATATCCTGAATCTGGGAATCCTGCCCCAACAGACGCATCACAACCTCAAAGAACAGCTGGCTGTGAGCTTCATTGGACAGAAATCGTTTCTTGTGATCTTCTTCTCATTCTCAAGCAGTTGGCGGAGACAGATATAATAATAATTCCTCCGGAGAGCTGTAGGTACCAATCAAACCGGGACTCGATAGGATCAGAAGAGAACTTTTCAAACATCACGTAAGCGTAGCCCAACTCATCAAGACAGTATCTGAAATTTTTCAAGCACAACGTTCATTTTTAAATCTGAGAGAGAGCATAAACGTGCATGTATTTTTAGTAAGGATGGAGTGCGTACCGAAATTTTCGATGTGACTCAAACCCACGATCGATCGGTCTTAAAAGTACTAACCATACCATACATGTAACATGGGTAGACCTATTTCCTCAGAGAATTTCAATTTGTAGTCTTAGTTTGTAGTCTAAAATTTTCGAGAAAATAATTTGTAGTCTTAGTTTGTAGTTGTCAAATTCCGTTTCAAAAAATATGTAGTTTTAGTTTGTAGTCAATTTGTAGTCAGCTTGCCAAATGCCAAAAATTCGATATTAGTGCGAATTTTTGCCAATTGAACAATCAGTCATAATAATGCTAAAAATACTAGGTACCGGAAACCTGTTTTTTATTTAACTCGTCAAAAATCGTCATTTTTGATAACTACATTGTATTTCTGCAAGAAAATTCAAGGCTCAATGGAATTCCAATGCTGAACATTTCATATTTGACTAAAAACGAGGGGCCATCCATAAACGACGTCGTCCCAAAACCCCAAATGCTCGGCCCCTCCCCAAAATCGCCTTGCGTGGTTTGTTGGGAGCCCGTCCCCCTAAAGGCGCCGTCGTTTCCCGTTTACCCCTGTCCCGACAAAAATGCAGTACATAACAGCATTGTCATGTTTTCCTGTTGCCATACTGCATAATTAATTGAATAAATCCGTACTACCATTCTGGGAAGCTTTTCTGTATGTAGAAACCTTTACCATAATGTACGTACCTATACATACGTACATTGTACATAAATTGAAAATAATACAATCAAAGTTCCATAAAATTCTGGAAAAAGCTATGTCGTTTCTTGCTAATCCCCCTCCTAGTGCATTGTCTATCGTCGCATTTCAGCAGAGCCCCCCGCCCCCGTTTGGAACGACGTCATTTATGGACGGTCCGTGAGACTAATTTTATAACAACTAGGCAAGAAAAAGCATGGACGAATGCGCAAAAGTCAATCATGTGGTCACCTTCCTCCAAAGTTTATTGGGCAACTTAGAAAAAGCTTGAGAACAGGAAAAATTATCTTTCTAACACTTCACATCAAAAGTAGATTGATTCTCGGTATACTTTACGATTTCATGAGCTCATCGTAAGCTCAAGACAGGTCAAAATGCTGATTAGGGGCTTAGATTGTGTAAAAATCAAAGGAAAAAGTCGGAAAATTTCTAAGAAAAACGACTACAAATTGACTACAAATTCGCATATTTTGAAATAGTAGTTTGTAGTCAATTTGTAGTCAGCCAAAATAATTTGTAGTCTTAGTTAATATGTAGTCTTGATGACGTCATAATCGCCCAAAATATGTAGTTTGTAGTTAGTAGTTTGTAGTACTACGAATTAGGTCTAAACATGGGCGGGACGTTTTAGCAACCCTTCCGATTTTTCTGTCAAGAAATTGCTAAAATTACCTGACCGAAACTGTCTTCAGCGGTATTTGAGCCCAAATTTACGACTTTCGGCCGATAATTGTGATTTTTGAGCGGCTTTTTAGTCTGTCCCCCTGCCTGCTGATGGATCACCTGTTATATGCATGGCAAAATGGCTCTGAGACAATTTACCTGGCGATTTCAATAAGAGTCCTAAAAGAATGCGTGACAGCCAGAAACGTTTCAACGGTGAGTCGGGGCAGGCCAGACAATTGCCACGCATCAAGCCAATTCGCCGACTCGAACAAGAATTTGATTTGAAGATCGTCCATCGATAGATATCGTAGGTATCTCGTAACTACGGCAGAAGGGGTGTTCACATTAATAACGTTTCAAAGCCTGACAATAAGGCGAAACGAAATCTCCCGTCGATCGCCAGTTTTTTTGTGCTCCTGATCGGAATACCTGCAAACAGAAAACCTGCACAGTTTGCTTTCAAAATCATATTTCCCTCATCTCTAGGACACATACAGTGTAGTATAAGCACAGTAGGGACCATACATATGGGCCGGAAAAATCCGGAGGGGGTCTGGAGACCTCGGGGGGAGGGGTCCCAAAAAAGGCTAAAAAACGCCTATTTTGCCTTGAATAAGCGAAAATTTTCTCCCTCCTGGAGGGGGGTCAGGGAGGGGGAATGGCCGGCCGAGGGGGGTTAACCCGCCCATGTACGTATGGTAGGGACCAGACTTTTTAATCTCGATCTCAAGAAAGGGGCCGTCCGTTCAGAGAGGGGGTGGGGTATCCCGAAAAACGTCGCAGAACGTCGGAGGGGGGTGGGGCTGCAACATTTTGAATTTTTGAACGTCGTAGTTTATGGAGGGCCCCAAAACGAAAACCAAGACGGGGATTACGTAGGTGTAGGTCGAGGGGAAATCAGGAACCGATCCCAAACAGAAATTAGTATTTTTAATTATCATAATTAATTATAAATCAACAAATTTTATCGATAAATATTTTTGGCAAAAGTCCAAAATTTCAAAATCGTCCAAATATGGTCATGTTATATATCATTTGAAAGCCCTTCGCCTGATGAGTCTGTTTTGCCAAATATAAAAGTACCCCTAGAGACGCATCAGTATAGGCACGCTCCGGAGTCGTATAGTCATAAGAAAGTTAATTAATTAATACATAGTCCATTTCTGACCTTCCCTGATTCCCCCCAGCTACACCTAACCCCCAAAGTAGGGACCGGCAACGGCGGCCATTTTTGCGCCGTACCGCGTGCCTAATTTTCTTCGCGCGTTTTCACCACATTGGTGTCGCGGCGGTCAAAATCATCTTTTTTTAAAAAATGCGGCTAGAAAAGCGCGTTCTTTTTTTATGGTTATTTGTTTTGATTATTTTAACATAACTATTCACCCAAATCGCCTTGGTATACGCTAAGCTGCGGTTGTTTTTGGCTAAAATAAGCGGAAAAACAGCGTCAGTGTAAAAAAAAGTTTATGATCTCAAAAGGTGCGCCCGACGGTAATAAAGAGGCATTGATCATCTTTAGTTTGAGCCATTTTTTTCGGCATCGATGCAGCCAAAGATCCCGGAAATCAGATTGAAATTTTACATGGTTAAGCATAGGCGGAATTGGTATTTTTTCAGAAAACGAAAGTTTGCTCTTAAACAAAGAACAAATAAAAAAGGTGCGCCCGCTTAAATTTTAGTTTGGGTGTTGCTCTTACTCAAATGACTGAGCATTGGTCTCCTAGGTCCGCCAAAGATCCCGGAAATTGGGTTAAAGTTGATGAGGTCGTTAAAATTAGGGGGTATCGAATACGAACGTATTGGGAATCCTGAGCAGCCCAAAGCCAATGGTTTTAATTTTGCTTCTTTACATTCCTTCAGTAGCTTTGCTTCTCTGCTAATCAATATAAGGTGAATCTTCCTCAGGCTTAACGTGTGCAGTCAATAAATATGGTACAAAAGCGGAAAAAACCTGTAATCGCTTATTCGAGTTAACTTCATATAATTCGTTTTCATTCATATGTCAGTGGAATTTCTTCAAATTTTCAGCATTTATTCATAAGTATGATAGATATGTTTTGCCCAAATTTGAGTTGCATGTTCCAACGCAAACAGGCACAGAAGGTAGTCCAGTAACGAACGAAAGTCGGAATTTCTCACCAAAGTACAAACCCCCCTCACCCCCGGCCCATGTATGTTTGGAGGGAAGGCGGAAGGGAAGGGTTGGGGTGTCTGAGCCCAAATTCGGAGTGTGGAGTGCTAAAAACGCTCAAAAACAGCAATTTTGTGCTACAAATCGTATAAAAAGGCTGATTATGCCTCGGGTACCACTTGCAGCTAAAAAGCGCTGTTTTACAAACAATTTTAGTGTCTGAAACTGTAAAAAAAATTGAGCCAGAAACATCGGAGAGGGAGAGTGGAAAAGATCGTTTTGGTGGGGTACTCCCCTATCTGGGGGGGGGTTGTCCCAAGTCAGTGGGAGCGTGGGAGGGGAGCAGAACCCCAGCCCCGCTGTGACATGTACAAATGTACCTGGAAAACACAGGAATACCAGTTCACACTCTACTATTCAGTTCTAGTTGTTCGAGCTACCAAGGTGTTTGGGCTTAGGTGTAGCTGGGGGGGAACAGGGAAGGTCACAAATGGACTATATATTAATTAATTAACTTTCTTATCACTATACGACTCCGGAACGTGCCCTATACTGATGCGTACGCCTTGGGGTATTTTTATATTTGGAAAACAGGCCCTCCAGAGCGTGCCTATACTTTTGCGTCTCTAGTGGTACTTTTATATTTGGCAAAACAGGCCCCCCGGGGCGTTCCCTATGCTGATGTAGTGATCACTAGACTCGCCAGGCGAAGGGCTTTCAAATGATATATAACATGACCGTTTTGGACGATTTTGAAATTTTGGAATATTGCCAAAAAATAATCGATTATCTATATTTATCGATAAAACTTGTTAATTTATAATTAACAATGGTCATTAAAAACATTAATTTCTGTTTGCGATCGGTTCCTGATTTCCGCCCCCCGCAGCTACACCTGGTTCGGTGTTTGTTCGGTATATAAAGGTGGTAGACGCAGTCCTACAGTCTTGGTATATAAAAAATGTAAAAGAAAATCGCATTGCGATTAGAATGACACCGGTCCCATCAAAATCGGCGCAGGGGTTTACGAGTGACAGTCTGATAAAGTACATCCGTAATATCGGTATGCACGTTGCGGTCAACTTTCTAGGAAGAAAAGGTGGCACGCTGGGTGACGCAGTTAAACGGTCATAACTGGCTTAATATCCGGCCAATTCCGTTCCGGTTTGTTTTGTTAGACTGTATAAAGTGTGCACTTTTCAATTCTGAAGCCCAATTTCGCCTAGGGGCATTTTGAATTTTCGCGTGCCGGTCCCTACCCAAAGGATAGTAAAAGTTCGAGAGATAGCTACCTATCGATCGAACAAACGAACTCTACCTACATATCTACCAACAAGAAAACCAAGAACATCTCGTCATTAAAAGGTTTTCAACTGAGTCAAAAGGAACAGTCAGCTCTCATCACTAAAGAGAAGGGAGGAAACAAAGAAAGAAGGGAGGCCGCCGAAAGAAGGATGGAAACAAAGATAAAGAAAGGAGAGGCCGCGCAAAAGAAGGGAGGAAAAAAGAACGAAGAGAGGCCGCCTAAAGAAGGGAGGAAACAAAGAACGAAGAGAGGCCGCCTAAAGAAGGGAGGAAACAAAGATAAAGAAAGGAGAGGCCGCGCAAAAGAAGGGAGGAAAAAAGAACGAAGAGTGGCCACCTAAAGAAGGGAGGAAAAAAAGAAAGAAGAGAGGCCGCGCAAAGGAAGGGAGGAAAAAGAAAGAAGAGAGGCCGCGCAAAAGAAGGGAGGAAAAAAAGAAAGAAAGAAGAGAGCCCGCCCAAAAGAATAGATTGTAGGAAAAAACCACCCCCACTCGGCGCGCGCGCAGAGGCTTACGGTAACCTAACAGCGTGTAAAAGCTTTGATGCGCGCCAAATTTAAAATCGTAGGAGAGCGAATACAGCGTATTTTGCATGCAGTTTAGTACGGATTTAGATTGAGATCCCTTATGCTTGTTGCCGTTATTATTAATTCGTAGTTATTATGCTTTTTTGTTGAGCACAGCAATATTTAGATTCCATTCTCAAGTGCAGTTTCGTCGGTGGTTGGTTGGTTGGTGTCTGAGTTCTGTCAGTCTGTGATTGTGTGCGCTTTGTTTCAACAAGTTTCAAAGAAAGAGCAGAAATTTTTAGCGCATCAATTATTTCGATCTGCCGATGTCTGACACGAAATGATTTTGTCTCGGTTGCAGTACGCATGGTTCGCAGTACAACTCTGTTGCATAATAAACTAATAATTGAGTTGAGTATGCATTGGTATTGGTTTGATTATACCGCTACCGAATTGTACGAATAACAGTTAGGCACTTGAAGGTAGTAGCAAGAATGTCTTGGAGGTAGTTACGTACGTACGTAGGTGTTGCGATGCTGTCTACCGCAGACAGGCACCTTTACTCTGAAGTACAGCCTTATTGAACCGTTTGACCGTCGGTGGTGGAGTGGTGCGTCTTACATGGTTACACTCTCTGACTCGAGCACTATACTGCCCCAAGAGCCTGCGTCTCAGAAAGCGCAATGTACAGTACAAGCCAGCCATGGTAATAAGAATCAGTTGTTAAATTTTGGTACCGATACCACACAGACAAATTTTGAAGTTTTAACCAATTTTTCATAATATTTTTATCTCTTCGATATAAAATGTTGTATCGGAATAAACGCCCATGGGCGTCTGTTTGGAAAGGCTTCCGATCCGATCCGATGTGGCGGGGGGGCCGTAGTACAAGCACGACCCTACGATCAGGCTCAGGTGGCCCATTTCGCGACCCCGCATATTCGTCATCTCGGACGGACGCCACTATTTGGGGGGCGTTTATACGGAAAAACCCGGTACGTACAGTCTCAAGCACTTCTTTAGAGTGCAGCCAAACAGAACCGTTAGCAGTGGTCGACAAAGACAACAACAACATGATTTTGAAAAGATTGTATATTGAAAATATGGCTGTAGTTCCAAAAGCTCTAGTACTTGCAACTACTTGTAATTCAGGTTATACGTACAGTGATTTAGATGGCAGACACTTGCCCTCATAAATACATAGAACATGGATCAGGAAGTATTGCACCTGCTTTACGACTTTTTAATTTTCTGAAAGCAAAATTCGAAGCTTAGCAGCTGGTTTGTTGCATATTTTATGTAGATGGATGCCTATCACTCTTGTACACACTATTCCACACTTCCTCTATAACCTGACAGTGTGCGTTACCTGAATTCAAAGTTTGCACTCAGAAATTGCATTCTAGCTAGTGCCTTTCAGTAGCTGCATTTGTTCAGGACATAAAATAGTTGGTTATTTTGCCCTTTTTTGAGCTGAACCTTGATGAATGGAACATACTGTAGGCAGGTATTGAGAAAGTACCTAATATCAGGTATAGGTATTTCAAAAATACCCAATCAGGTATCAGGTACATGTAGGTATTCACAAAAATACAGGTATCAGGTATTTTGTCAAAAAAAAGTTAAAATCAAAATTTTAGCCGAAAAATCGGTAAAAATGCCAATATTTGTCCAAATACAGCTAAACGCTCTTTAGTTAATGTCAAGTATAAGTATTTTTTGGGTATTTTTCAAATTTTAACAAAAAATTGGGTTATTCCTGGGGAAAATCGTCAAATCGCTGTTTCTAGAGCAAGATTCAACCATAGTCATCTCTGTTAAAAGCAGTTCTTTATAAAAGAAGCATTTAAAATGTCCCTATAATATGTACAACCGTGCATGTTATGTACATACAGTACGTAGTTTGAGTGCAACGGCAGAACGAATCGGTTTCTATTTTGCTACTTGTCATCACTGGCTTTCGGTAGCCTGGATTTGTATCGGCTACTGTCAGTTACTGCAACGGATTTCGAATCACAAATAACCGCTCACATTGATGCCAGGGCCACTGTGACCTGCCCTCCCTGACAAATCAACCATGTCATACCGCACTGAAAACAGAGAACCCCAGATGAAAGAAATGCAAAGCGAAAACTATCAGTTGAACAATTAGTATTGGGGGTCAAATACCTGGAAAACTTCCCAATACACCGATACCAGTTCGCACTCTACGTTTTACCCTGGCTAATCAAAATTCACTAACTTTCCAGGTCCCTCACGAACTCTGGCCCCAGTTTGTTCAGATTAACGATAAATGCCTTGAAGGAAGTTTACTAAGAGAACACACAACAAACAATGACACCGAGAACTAGGAATCACAGTATAAATCTTTCAGCCTGTAGTGCCCTTCGGGTCTGAGTGTTAGAACAGGCTACTAAACAAGCAAAAATTTTATTCCATGATTACGTGCGTAAATAGAACAGTTTTATTTCATACACACAGATTACAGACTAGAGGTAAAATTTTATTAACACGAAAACTCACAGTCCAGATCGAGAGCAAACTATCACACGGTTTCTTCGGCTTCTTCTTTGATGGCTTAGACCTTACTCTCAGCAATTGAAATAAGCTCAAAAACCGTTACCTACTTAGATCACGGGCTCACTTACTGTTTACATTACCAGCTTAACTCTATAATATCACTTATTTCTTCGGCACTGAAAACCCGTATTAGTTAAACTAGACAGCAATATTACCAAGGGCCGGGTCAGCCAGGAGGTACTGCATGGCAGCCATGTACTCCATAACGCGCTTCAGCTACGGCGTAGGGGGCGGTTTGATTGGCGAGGAACCAGTCGACTAGCTCTGTGCGGTAGCTAAAACAAATATTACTAACAAATGCATTCAACTGGACATCTTACTGGTTGATGCGTTGGTTCAGCTGAACGTAGACCGAATTCTTCGGTTTCGGAGGGAGTCCCGCTTCCAGTTGATCGATCCATTTGCTACTACACCGTATTTGCTCTAATAAACCGACTCACTCCAATAAACTGACACCCTCCAATAGACCGACAATGTAGACACCAGTCGAAAATAAACCGACTGACGGTTTATTAGAGCAAATACGGTAAATTTTTTTGGTAGTACACCCATCGACCCCTAGTAAGAAGAATGCATGTACAGATAGACTTGCCTTTGAACTCTCTGGGAGTTTTGTCGAACGTACCGTCGCACACCATAGTGTCGGTCTGAAACAAGCCATATGCTTAAGGCAAAAGGCTTCACGCTCAACACTAAAACTTTGTCTTGCGCATACATGTAACAGGTCATCCGCCGATGGGGGGAGGGGGTTGGGGTCTGGCGCAGGCCGGGGGTCTGAGCCCAAATTGCAGGGAGGGGGTCGGGCGCTAAAAAAAGCTCAAAAATCGCAAATAATCGCGATTTTGGGCTAAAAATCGCAAAAAATCGCTAATCGCAAAAAATCGCTAATTTGGGCTAAAATACAGCTAAAAAGTGCAGTTTTGCACATACATGGGCCGCGGGGTGTGTGGGGTGGCATACCCCCTCCGCTTGCCGGTCAATACCGCCCCCTCGGCCGGCCATACCCCCTCCCCGACGCCCCCTCCAGGAGGGAGAAAATTTTCGCTTATTTAAGGCAATATAGGCGTTTTTTGGCCTTTTTTCGCCCCCCCCCCCCGAGGTCTCCATACCACCCCCTCCGGATTTTTCCGGCCCATGTATGGTTTTACAGGCGATTTTTTAAGCAATTTTAGTGTCTGAAATTGTAAAAAATTGAAAAAGATTTGCTCAAAAAAAGACTTGACAGAAAGGTCGGAGGGGGTCGGAAAAAATCGACTCGGGGGGGTCCCTCGATCGTGGGTCTGACCAATTTCGGGAGGGGGGAGACCCCCGGACCCCCTGTTGCATGTATGGTCTTGCGTACGTACTTGAAATAACAGCTCAACTTCTTTGTCGGTCATGAAAAGGAGCAGGTCGGGGTTCTCGTGCACCAGTTGCAGCCACAGCTCGCCTCTATGTTCGTCGGTTGTGCGCCCCCGGTGGCTGATCCGGCACTCTTCAGGCAGATGTCGCCAGTCGGCCACAGCGGGTAGTCCATTGCGGAGATTACTCCTGAAACGACGCGCTAAAGCATGGTGAGGTCTGACCTGCAGACCCACGGCGGCGTAGTCAACGCCTTCTTGTCGACATCGATCTCCTAATCGCTTCAGTCCATTCGTGTGCGCCTCCGAATGACGAGTCCCAGTTCGAACATCACGCACCATGTCTCGTTCCACTTGACGGCTGGCGATTTCCTAAAAAATAGATTTTTACTGCCAATTTGAACTTTTCAAAGGCAGTAGTACCTCTGCAGTAAAGGGGCGACACTGAGCATCGTGATTTGCGTCAGGATCGGTCCGCAAACGACCATCCACAACCGACACCACAGCCATGCGCTGTCCCACTCCCAACTCTGAAATCAACAAAGATTCAAAACTGCAAACAAGAAACTTTCTCTGGACGCTACAATCTCACTTCGTTTCAAGCGCTCGCATTGGAAGCACCTGTATCTGTCGGCGCGACGGTGCTTGCCGTTGTAGGCGTAGAGGTAGAAGAACCGACCGGCGAACTCGTCCTCTTCCCTGCGACTCTGCACCTTCAGCAAGTTCTTCTTGCCTTTTTGACTCCAGATTAATTCGGCTGCGCCGAAATCAGCAGCCATTCTAACTTACCCGAAGAAAACTTACGTAAAATGCTGGCTAGAGAAGAGAGATTAGACACAAACAAGCACCGGGACAAAAAGGCGACTTAAAAATTCATTTTAGTTAGCTATTTTACCAGGTATACTGACTAAAATGTCTACAACTAGCGGTGTCTAGCACTAGTGGGTCTACAAGCTACTAAGTACACACTAAATACAGCAATAAATGCGCTAAAAGCAGCTTTTGACAAAGCAAAATTCGAGAAAGTTTCAATTTTATTTTAGTTTCACACAACGCGGAGCACAACTGCGCAATACAGTAATCGATCGGCGGCCATGGCGAGTGGGGGTGGTTTTTTCCGCATACGAAAGAATAGAGGAAAGAAAGAAAGAAAGACTAGAGGCCGCCTGCTGCCAAACACAAAACAAGACACACTGGCGGCCGATGGGCCGCAGCAGCGGCTGGCGGCAACAGCAGCGACGAGCAGCGGCCAGCAGCGACGGTAGGATGGCTGACAATACTAACAGCCGAAAAGCAAAAAGGCAGTAAAAGTATCTAAAATATGGTGATATCTCTACCTATGGCAGCTAAGCAGAAATGAAAGCTGAGCAGGTTATCGTCAGTCTGAGGAGAGAAGGCACAAAATTATCTGATCTGGTAGAAAAACGAACAGCAATCGACTTGCTACTAACTAAAAGAAAGCCAGGCTGCCTGCAGCCAAGGCGCAAAACAAATACACTGCCCGCGGCCGCTGGCAGCGCCAGCCTACTATGGCCTACAACGGGGAACGCGTCAGTAGCCTGTTGGCGCAACTGAAAACTCCATATTATATCTAGATCTCTATGCGCGAGCGCGACTCCAAAAATCAGGGACGGGGGACCTGTATTGCTGCGAGATCAATAAATGCGGTGATGGGTTTAAACTACGGCCGGGGCAGGATTGCGTTTACTGAAGTGTTTGAGGATGCTGAAAACGACAAATAACATGATTATCAAGCGATTTTTTGTTAATTCAGCTCAAGTCAAGCAACCACCAATCTGACATGAAAAGTGGTGGGTCGGCGGGTTGTCATTGCGAGAGAGATCACACTAGGGTTTCCTGGCACGCTGATGTCAACTGTCACACTTACAATTGGCTACGATCACCGTAGAAATCGATATCGATTATCGATTTTTCACACAAGTACTGCCAAAATACTAACAATCACGCCAAAAACAAAGAAAACAACGACAAAGCTGTGAAGTTGGCCAAAGATATTAGTTTTAAAGATCTAACAACGAACTATAGTTTTGTCGATGCTAAAAACGAAAAATAACACGATTTTAACGATCATTTTTTTGTTAATTTCGGCTAAAGTCAGGCAACCACAATGTTTGACACACAAAGTGGTGTGTTGGTGAATTGTCATTGAATGACAGTAGGGTTTTCTTTCACGCTTATTTCAACCGCGACACTTACTACGATCACAGTAGAAATCAATATCGATTATCAACTTTTCTACAACTATCCAACAATCAGGTTAATAAACAACAATAATAATTTTGGTTGAGATACTGCAAACAATAAACTTCAGTAGCTTATCAGCAAAGTAGAAATTTACAAACTGTACATACTGTATGAACGTGATAAAAACCTTAATCCGACCCTTCAAAACCGGAAAGGGGTGTAGCCCAAGGCGTTGAACACTGTTCCTCTACTTTCTCATACTCTTCTCGTTCGATCTGTCCAACTCTGAGTTGAATATCACATGTTGGTACAATATCTGGTGATGACCACCGCTCTCTTTGACAATTTCTGATCCAAATAGGCCACGTAGAGCAAAAACATGGTTATTTTCGGAATCAGCAGCAAAAACTACATAAGAAAAACTGCTTTGTACCGCGGTTTATGCTAACACTAATGAGTAGTGCCACTCAAGAAATACTGTTGGTCTCAAATTTGGAGGCAATTTTCACCTGATCCAGAGCGAATCTAGCTAAACCGAATGCATTTTCGAGCTCAGCACACAAAACTGCATCGAACAGAATGCTAACCATTAAGCTTTGCGGTAAAAAATTTTTCGAACACCTTTGAGAGTGAGAGGCCAAAACACCCCCCTCCGCTAAACAGCACACTTAATGCGCTCAGTTTGTTTGGCCAACTCATGCCTAACCTTTGTTAAAAAACATTAGCTTGGCAGGGCCTTTGCACAAAACGTTATAAAGATTTTTCGAAAAAAAACGGAGTGGCATTTTGCGGCAATTTCGCAATTTTCGGTGAAGATCTCGGTAACCAGCTAGGATCTGGAAACCGGAGTACCAGAATATGAAAGGCCATTAGAACAGCTACAACACCATAGGCGAGTCGGGAGCCTAGTAAGAAATGAATGAAGGGTGATCGTTTGAATGGAGACTGTCAGACACCAGAAAATGAGCCCGAAAATCCCTGCCGACGCAACTTTGATGGGGTGTAGCTCCGGTTCGAGGGGGTTGCTGGTGGCCGGGCATCCACCGTTAGTCTTCGATTGAGCTCTATTTTAAGCAATATTAATATCAGCCAGATCCGTGAGATGACCCTACTTGCCCCGTTTCTTCCTCTCCTAAACTGACTTTCTCGAAAAATGCATCTTAAATAATGCGTAGAGCTACTTAGAAGCAGTGAACGAACAGCATTCTGAGGGACTTAGCAGTGTTGTACTAGTGCATTTCCAACGACAGAACCGAAAATATACATTGTTCTGTACTTTGGAAACCCGCAACCGCCGAGTTTCCAAAAGTTTCCATTTTAGCAATACAGGGGGCCTTGCCCCAAAAATCAACCGGCGGTTACTAAAATTCGCAGCTCGCAGCCATTCGCAGCTTCGCATCCCAGTCGCACCCGTTCGCATCCGTCGGGCGCCAACTCTAAAACATCGATGCGAAGATTTATTTGATGATAAAATTGCGCGAAAATGGAATCAGAAATGTCGGATTACGTTACGAGACAGTAAAACGTAGAGTTGTGAGGACATAGTATGTGTGATGGTGCGAGCGGAGCAGATGAAGGACATTTGGGTAACGCAATGAAAATGTATGCAATGCTGCAGAAACCGAGGAAGGAAGCCTGGCAGTGTATTTACCCCTAACATTTTAGGGGAAAAGCAATTATTATTATTAACTGAAACTGGCAAATTTTGGGCCTAAAATTTCGCATTAAATCGAACTAGGGATGCGCTCGGGGCGGAATTTTCGGCCCGGCCCGCTTTTTTTCGTTAAAATAATCGGCTGAGTCCAAATCATTGTTGTTGTTGTTGTTGTTGTAACTTTTCGTCCTTTCGGTCTAGGAGTAGCCAACTGCTATAGAGAAGGAAGAGACACAAGGTCCGGCAGCCAAATTTAACACTTTTCGGCTCTTTTTCATAGTTTTCCTTACTGAAACTCAGTTTTGATCTTTAACTGATATATACTTTTTTTAGCAAAATCAAAGAAAATGAGGTCGAAAATTTGTTAATTTGTCAGAATATTAGAGAATAACCTTAAAAGAACAAAATTATATTGAAATATACTGAAATCGCAAGAAAAGAAACAAAAATGCTCTGCATTGTAACACAAATTTTTAGAAATTTGGACTGCCCGGGCCGAACTGCCGGGCCCGTGCGCATCTCTAAATCGAACCGTCAACCCAGCGCAGTACCACTGTACGCGTCTTTGCGTGCTGCAAATCTGAGCATATTCTGAGAATTACTTTCTCTAAATCGTAATTGTGCAACGATAATTAGGCTTATTAGCAAATTCTTCTTCGAAAGAAACGAAAGCAAATTCTTCTTTGAAAGTACATATAATATGCTCAAATTTACAGAACACACACACACACTAATGAAAGCAAAGACACGGTCACAGAAGTGATTTTACTATGATATAAGCTTGCTAAGCAACGTATCGGAAATCTCCCCTTTCCCTGCAACAAAACAAAGCAACTAAGCAACTAACAGGCAACAACGTAGAAAGAAAGAAACGACTAACAAAAAAGAGTTTGTAAAATGAAGAGACCGAATCAGAATGCAGGAAGAGAGCACAGAGTAGCTCACAGATCGGCAGCAAGCTGTTCATTCAGATGCCTGCAGTGCACTTCGTTAATTTTATTGAAAAGATTCGGCGGGATCCGCATTAGATGAGCACTGAAGTACGGGTACCGACCGAGCACACAACTATAGCGAGCGTGAACCAATCTCGTCTGGGTATGAGAGTGGGTGTACCGATTTTCGTAGGGCAGCCAGTAGCGTTCCTCATGCGAAAGCGCAATGTCCTCTGGTGGACGCAGATTCTCTTTGGCTGGGAAGCGAGACTAAAATGACAGAAATTATTTGTGACTTACATAGTATATCTTGAGGTCTGTAAAACATATTTTCTATTTGTAAATCTTTTCAGAAATTTACGCAAGAATATCCGTAAAATGAGATTGCATATAAGTAGTAAGGTAATGGCAAAAGGCAGGTGACCTACTTGACATGACCAACACCAACGGGCATCACTAGTAGCGAAGAAGGATTGCAAATCTACAACGAGAAAAAAATTGTCATTGTGCTACACTTTAGTGTAGGTTGGCGGACGAGGCATCATCAGGACACGTCTTTGAGCTTCAGTTGGAGGGCTGACTGAGCCATCTGAGAGTCGTTCATGCCAATGCAACTCTTTATGGTGAGCATGAGCACGAGCAGCGTCAGCAACATGTGAGGCGAATGCAGGCATTGACTGAACCACAGTGGTACTCTGTGGTCTTGACGTTGCGAGGCCTGACAAATTAGTGTGTACAAAGGTATAACACAGTAAAGTTTACGCCTACATGTGCGAATTTTGACCTGACACAATCAGACGACGATGCTAAGGGGCGGTCCGTAAACTACGACGTTCAGCGGGAGGTGGCTGGTTGAACGTCGGGAAAGTCAGAAGGGGTGGCGGTGCGAAATTGTGAATTTTTGAACGTTGTATAGTTTAATGGACGGCCCCTCAAAGTTAACACGGCTGCATGCATAAACTAAGAACATCGGTCAGTATGATAGTAGTATCGGTTAACTTACTGTGTTCTGAGGCAGCTCACTCAATTTCATCAGATTCAGAAAATGACTGAATCAGAGAGGCAAATGAGGGTTCCTCTTGCATACCGGAATCGCTACTGGAGCGGCTTGGCACTGACTGACTTCGGTTCCCTGGTGTCCCATCACTGGTGTTGATACGAGCAATTTTCTGAGGTGGCGACCTAAACAATAAGAGAAAAGCATAGCAGACGAAGTCTGGTAATGCATATATTCTTACGTTCGTGCGCTTGAGGAAAGTCGGGTAATATCTACAACTTCACTGTCTACCAAGAAGTCAGAAAGCGAAGAGGACTTTTGTCTCGAATTCAATCGGGTGCTTGTCATACATTGACCATCAGCGAATAACATAGGTTGGGTTGCATCTAAGTCTGAAATGGGTCATTCAGCTATATAGATGTTTTTACAATTACGTGCAGGTGCGAGGACTTGGGATGGGTGGTCAGAAATCTAATAGGATCGCCTCACCAATAACACCTGTTGTTCTTAAAGCAAAACAAAAAGTAGTAGGTATTGAGACCGACTGCATGTCGCAGCGTGCGAAACAGGCGGCCAATAGAGGACAGCTTTTATACAGCGCAAATTACGGAACACTTGCAGACGTACAGCGCACAGACGTAGGAAACATACACACTCTCGCTCGAGCCAGGCAGCGCGAATAAAGAGCTATTGAAAAACCTCCTGGCAAAAAGCTTACGCCAGATAGAGAGCGCGGAAACAGATGTGTAACAGCATGCATTAACAGAATGCGTCATAGCATAATTAGACCGTACAAACTACTACTATTATTATCACTGCAAACAGTAGAGCCTTCATAAGAGCGTTTCCGCCGCTGATATTTAAGAGGAATCGGAGGTTTCTGGAAGCCCTTTTTATCGTTTTCTTGCTTGTTTTAGCTCTACTAAAAAGCTATTTGGCAGCTTTAAAATTGCGATTTTTAGCTTCCTTATTGAAAAAACCAGCTAAAACGCATTTCCACGCGTTCTGGAGCTTTTTGAATTTTGGACCCCCCTCTGGGCGAAACCACCCTCGACCACCCACCTGAGGGGTCCAATGTTACCGCCTCCGGGGCATCTCTACATACCCTTCGGGGTCAATGTAGAGTGGACTATAAATACGGCCCCAGGTCGACCCTGGCTAGTCCCCAAATGGTAACACCTTTCCCGGGAACGCAGATGGTTCTTGTTAGCTGCAGTTTCCTGGGTAGATACAACAACAACAACCACCCACCTGACGGGAAACCCCCTTCCCCCACGCCGGCCGTGACCCTCTATAAATAGGACGTTTAATAAACTTTTGCCGGTTTTTGCTTAGTTGGGACGCTTTCAAGGTCACCGTGAGTGTGCCATTTATGGAGGTTCTATTTAGTACCTTCTTCGACTATGTTGAAGCTAGCGTCAACAGTCGTTTGCTTAGACTGTGATCGTGGAGAACCACGTTGCACTTGTTGACGTGACCGTCTCATCTTTTATTTAATGCAAGACTTTGTACACATCAAATATACATCAACAGCCTCTCTCTGCTGGAAACCCAAGAGGAAAACCGAAAAAGAGGTCGGAAAACTTTTTTCTATTTACTTCTTTTTTCTTCGCATCGATGTTTTAGAGTTGGCGCCCGGCGGATACGAACGGGTGCGACTGGGATGCGAAGCTGCGAATGGCTGCGAGCTGCGAATTTTAGTAACCGCCAAATCAACGGGAGGAGGCCCATTCCCCCCACCCGGCGCTGCCGCGGCCGGATTACGGTATGCGCTATCTGCTCTATGTTTGGTGTGAAAAAATATTTTTCTTCCCCTCCGCTGAGGTTTTTGAGAGGTCAGAAATGATTTTATATTTGGAAAATGCGCCTCTAGGAGTTCTTTTATGTTTCTAAAACAGGCTCTCCGGAGCATGCCTATACTGATGCGTCCATCTAGGGGTATTTTTATGTTTTTAAAACAGGGCCTCTGGAGCGTTCCTATACCGATGCGTCCCCTAGGGGTATTTTTATGTTTTTAAAACAGGGCCTATGGAGCGTTCCTACACCGATGCGTCCCCTAGGGGTATTTTTATGTTTTTAAAACAGGGCCTCTGGAGCGTTCCTATACCGATGCGTCCCCTAGGGGTACTTTTATGTTTTTAAAACAGGCCCTCCGGAGCGTTCCTATACCGATGCGTCCCCTAGGGGTATTTTTATGTTTGGAAAACAGGCCCTCCAGAGCGTGCCTATACTGATGCGTCTCTATAGGGGTACTTTTATATTTGGAAAATTGTCAGGCCCAGACCCAACCCAGGCCTCCAAAAGTCGGTGACGGTAAATACGTAAATGGGAACCGAACTGGAGCTGCCGTTGCACCGTACCTGATAACAGCAAAGGGGAGGGATGTTTGCACTTGCAGGCAGGTATTCTGAAAATAATGGGTATCGGTATTTATAAAAATTGCAACTACTTGGAGATTTAAGCTGTTCTGTTTTAGTACTTTTACTACCACTTGTCTGCGAAGTCGTTTAAACTTTGCGCGCTTTGTGTTGTTTCACATGTAACAATATTACAGTAACCCACCGCGGCAGCGCCGGGTGGGGGGGAATGGGCCGGGAATCAAATCAACCCGGACGGCAAAAGGGAAGTAATCACTCCATGTATCTAGAACTCTACATAGAGTTCTAGGTACATGGAGCGATCACCTTATTTTGGCCGTTACGCATCATGGGTCAAGTCGAAAATCCATACTAAGAAAATAGCACAAAATGACCAGCTTCAATATACATCAAGCACAGTTAATTGACACAGACAGCTATGTCGAAGTTGGTGACGCGAGTTCTAATCTTTCTGAACTGCAATTCATGACTGAAAAACAGCAGCGCCAGATACAGTAAGAAGTGTCCACTACACCAACTGTGCCGGCCCTCCGGCGGAAATAGATTACTGGATTGCTGCCCGACAACAGCTTGATAGTGAACGACAAATTCGAGTTTCCTTAGTCAAGTTTTCTTGATGCTGGCTGGAACTGATATGTATGTCTGAGACTTTTTAAGAAAGTTCATTTTAAAGTCAGTAGTATATGCTAATATGCAGGTGCGTGTGAGACTTGCGGTGCCCTCGCCGATTGACTGACAGTGACCGAGTAAAGGTCGATGAGTTGAGTGCACGGGTTGGTTGATCAAGTGCCTGAGCTGAGTGTCATGAACAGCGACCCGAAAAAATTGGTCAGCTTATGGATCAGATCAACCGCGGTGGTTTGGTGGTGCCCAGCTAGAGATGTTCACGAGCCTGAAGAAGCTCGGCTCGACTCGGCTCGCGAGCCCAGATCTAGCGAGCTTATCACGGTTAGAAAGCTCGCGGACCGAGCCAAGCCGAGCCCAGAACGCGCTACAAACTTAAAAAAATGTGTGCAATTTAATTAAATTTTTAAAATATTGTGCTTTTTGAGGCTAATTTTCGTTTAATTCCCATGTTTGCTGCAGTATTTAAATTAGCTATAAACCATAAAAAATCGCGTAATTAGAGAGGAAAAGCTTTAGGTATTGATTTTACGGTGTTACTTTTCAATTCTTCCGAGCTTTCCACCAAATTTAAAGCTCGCCAGCCGAACCGCGATTTTTAGGCTCGTGAACATCTCTATGCCCAGCGCCGTTGCATTCGGAAATTGCTGGAAAACCAGGCTGCTCTATTTGACGCCAAAGCAACTCACTGAAGACTATGAACTGCGTCAGGAACTGTACCGGCGTCGAGAGAACGGAGAAAAGAACTTGATCATCAGACGCGGTGAGATTGTTTCTCGGGCCGAGCAAAGACAAGGGCCTCATCGTTCGTCAAACTAACACTGCCCAAGCAGGCAAGCGGAGTTCCGCAGATAGGTTATTTTTGTCTCTTCAATGCCCGATCGCTATTCTCTAAAAAGGCTGACCTAGTTTATGCCTGTTCAATTCACGCTAACGTGTTCTTTCTTGTCACAGAAACCTGGTTGAATAACGACATTCCGGACTTTGCATTTAGTGATGTATTGTGTTCGCACGCTATCTTGAGATGCGATGACCAACACAGACTAGGAAGTGGAGGTGGGGTGGCTATTCTGATCCCTAATATGTTTGAGTACCAAATTTTGATCTCTGAAAGCAACTTATTCTATGAGACGCTGTGGGTCTCAATTTTCTCTAAACGTAGCAAAATTCCTCTATTTAATGTTGGCTTGTATTATCGTACTCCTTCTGCTGTCAAGCAGGACTCGGTAAATGCAGTTATTGACCACATCAGATCTGCTTACTCTGATAAAATAACCACTTTAATCATGGGTGATTTTAACCTTCCAGGAATTGACTGGCTAAATAATTCTGCCCTTAGTTCGGTCGATAAAGAATTTTTGGTCTTCATGCTCGAAAATGGCTTCTCTCAATACGTAAACCAAGCTACACATGAGTCTGGCAATATCTTAGATCTAGTTTTTTGTAATGAAGAGAGTTTCGTATTTAATTCTAAAGTTGTAGAGCCCCTTTGCTAACTCCGACCACAATAAGATTGTATCCAATTTTGGGCCTTTGATTACCCATGAATCTTTTAATACTGACACCTCTTTCCTCAACTTTCGAAAATTACATTTCGAGCCGTTTTCTGAATATCTGTATCATATTGATTGGATTACTGTTTTCGAACAGTGTGCCAATGTTAACCAATTTTGGGCGTGTTTCCATTCGCTTTTGAGTCAAGGTATCGAAGCCTTTGTCCCAAAGTGTACATTTCGTTCCAAATCCTCCTTATGGTCTACTGCTTCGCGAAATGCACACAACAGACAATTAAGGCTTCATCGAGTTTACAAACTAAACCCATCAGAGGAAAACCGCCAAAACTGGTTAACGGCATACTATGATGCGAGACGATCCAAACGTTATGATTTGTATCGAGCTGAACAATCTGTACTTAACCAAGGATCTCAGTCCGATTTTTGGAGATTTGTTAGGAGCAAATTCAAAAACAAATCTCATATCCCTAACCTAGTCGCTGATGATGGATCAATCATTACTGACCCATCTGAAAAGGCATCTGCTTTTAATGCCTTTTTTGCCTCTGTCTTTATAACGGATGACGGGTCACCCTTGCAGGAGTTTGCTGTTGAAAATGCAACATTTCTGCGGGACATACTTATGTCCGATGATATTGTGTTTAAACACCTATTAAAAACTATTCCAAAGATGTCTAAGGGTCCTGATTGTATCCCACAATTTGTTCTCAAAAAATTTGCTGCTCTTCTTGCTTCTCCTCTAAAGAAAATATTTTCTGTATCTTTTGAAACTGCCACTCTTCCAGATATCTGGAAAGTGGCTCGTATTACTCCAATCTTCAAAAAGGGTGCAAGCACCTCTGTCAAAAATTACCGGCCTATAAGTTCACTTGTTAAAAGTGAGTTAATTATGGAATCCATCATTTTTGATGAAATGATGGATTACCTTCTTGCTACCAATAAGATATCCCCTAAGCAGTTCGGTTTTATGAAAAACCGTTCTACTGTAGCCCAACTACTGTATTGTCTAAATGAATGGACCCAAAACTTAGATAATTTTTTAACAATCGACGTTATTTATCTCGATATTGCTAAAGCATTTGACACAGTCTCTCATCCAAAACTTATGTCTAAACTGCACAATATTGGTATCAGAGGAAAATTACTGAAGTGGATTGAGGCTTACTTGTCAAATCGCTTACAGTATGTATCGGTAGATAACGCAGTTTCTTCCTCAATTCCTGTAACCTCTGGTGTTCCTCAAGGTAGCAAATTAGGCCCCCTGTTGTTCCTTATTTACATAAATGACCTCAGTTCGGTGCTTACTGAGTCAAAATTTGCTCTTTACGCTGATGACACTAAACTCTACTTTGCCCTTCCTCGAAACGCAGTAAATGTTGTCTTACAGCGAGATCTTGAGAGGGTGATGCATTGGGCAGAGAGAATGCAGCTATCTGTCGCAATACAAAAATGCGCTGTCCTGCATCTTGGTTACTGTAATGCTCATACAAATTTCATATGTCTTGGTCGTCAGCTTCAATCAGTTGATACAATAACTGATCTTGGTGTGCTAATCTCTAATGATCTTAAATTTTCGCGCCATTGTAATCAAATTGCAGCAAACGGGTTTAGGTTGGTTAACCTGATTTTTAAATGTTTTGAAACTAAGACCAAGGATTTCCTTATCAAACTGTACAAAACTTTTGTTCGTCCTAAGCTAGAATATGCCTCAGAGGTCTGGAATCCATATTTACTTAAGGACATTGATCTGATTGAAAGAGTACAGAGATTATTTACTCGCCGAATTCCAGGTCTTGTGAATTTTGAATATTCCGAAAGGCTAAGATTGCTAAATTTGGAGTCTTTAGAAAAAAGAAGAATTGTTGCTGACCTTGTAATGGTGTACAAATTAATTCACGGACAAATTGACCTCCCTGTTGATTTGTTTTTCAAATTTAATAATCTCAACACACGTGGCCACCAGTATAAATTGTGTTTACCGAAGTCCAGGCTTGATATAAGAAAATATTCCTTTGCCGTTCGAGTAATAAATATTTGGAACTCAACTCCTTACCAAATGAAACCGTTAATTTGCGCTCTGCACGCGCCTTCCGCAACGCTCTCTGTAATACCGATTTTAGTAGATTTTATCGGGGTAGGGTGTTAGTGGCCGTTTAGCGGCCCATCCCCATCCCTATCTGTTTGGTCTCAGTCTTGGGCATTTGTGTTCCGTTTATTTTGAATAAAAATTACTTACTTACTGTATCACGGTTGAACGAATCACAGAAAAATTGACCTTCCAGCTTTTCTGACACCTCGATTTTTAATTGCCATACGCGTTTGAAGCTAAACAAATAACTACCCCGTATTGTATACTAAACTTGTCGGCCCGGTTCGCAAACGTTGCCTGACCCAACTGTGTTATGTAAAGAGATTTCTAGTAAAGGTTTTGAGCTTGATTTTTTCAACCGAGAGCTTAATTCTAAACCGATGTAATTCATCATTAGCCGAACCGTTTGGCGGTGGAGATTAGAGCCAGGCCGGCGGGGCTTGACCTCTGAACCTAAATTCAGGGCTAACATGTGCTAATGCAGGCTCAGATTGTAGATACAGCTAAGAATCAGAGGCTATTTTAGTAGGAATGATCATAATGGCCTGATATTGTAAAAAAAACTGAAAAAGATTGGCCGAAAAATTGTGTGGCCAAAATCAGAGTAGGGTGAAAAATCGTCGCTGAGGTCTCCCGACTCTGGGGCTTGTTGGCAAACGCCATGGGTACATGTACGGTTTTAGTAGGATGTAAAACAGGTAGAACCATGGCTGACATGTACCTACGTATCCATTTGGTATGACCCAATAAATGTGGTTCAGTTCAGTTTTGAAGTTGACAACCGTTCTATCTAACAATCGAATTATAGGTGTTTACACAATTTCTGATTTCAACTGGGCAGTACTGTCGCAGTCCTTTTCCTTCCCCACCCACAACTGTGGTGTACTGCTTGTTTCCTACGTCTAAGCCTGAGCCTGAGTGAGACTTTCGATCGGCAGCGATTTTTCATTGATCACACTGCAGAAGCCTTAAATGGATATCACCATAAAAATTGTTTATCAGAACTGCTGGAAAAGCTGCTTTTATTTATTGATATTTTTATTAGTAACGCGATTAATTTATAGTGATATCCAAAAATTGTTATGTAAACGTAAGACGGACTCATTCCGCATAATTTTCTACAAATCTACGCCCAGCCATGTCGATGCGCCTGCGAACGGCGCGTAACGGTCCGTACGGTAAGTAATGGCGCGACCAGGGTTGCCAGGTTTTCGGAACCCAATCCCCCTACTTTTCAGCAAAAAACCCCTACTTCCCCCTACCATTTTCAAAAAACCCCTACCAAAAACCCGTACCCTAAAAAGGCAAAAAAAAACAGTGGTGTTTTTAAGGTGTTGAAGTTTAATTCTTGTATAAAGTAGTAAGTGAGGTAAACCTAAACGATAGCTAAACTAATACTATAACAGCCACTAAAGCAAGACATATCAATGATCTGAATACTGAATACTCAGTTAAAATTTGTTTTTAAAAAGGTAACTGCGCGCTTTGAGCCCTCTTCAGTTCTTGAGAGAAGCAAGAAATATGGTAAATCTGGTATTTTGAATGTTTTGCATTTCAGAAACAGACTTGGGGTCCTTTACGCTATGAAAACCAATTTTGGTGTAGTCTACGTTTTCACAAAATCCTCTCACTAATGTAAACTGTTTTGGTGAAAAGTGGCAGTGGCCCGACCAAGGCCAGAAAGTTTTTAAAAATTAGAATTTGCCTTAAGAGCGCATTTAAAACATATGCTGGGCATAAATTTAACAGTTTTAGTCAGTGGCGTACCCTGGATTTTGCAAGATGCCTGGTTCGGCCTCTGCCCAACCAGAGCCAGAAATTTTCGCAAAATGAGCCTTCAAAAACGCGCTTAAAAAGCATTCTGAGCTTAGAATTAACAGAAATTACAAGTTAGTTGTTTAAAGTTTTCTGCCGACCAGAGCGAGAAATTTTTTAAAATTTATTCTTCAAAAAGGCATTTAAAAGGTATTCTGAGCAGAAAATAGACAGTTTTAGCACATAATTAATTTATTTCTCTTATTTTTGTTTAATTTTTCCTTCCTACCTTCACAGCAAAGGGCAGGGTGTACACACCCTACACCCCCTAAGTACGGCCACTGGATTTAGTACATATGTAGTTGTAAGACAGAGGCCTGGTTGGGCCGCCGCTCAAACCAGGGCAACAATTTTTTTAAAAATTAGCCCTCAAGAACCCATTGAAAACAAGCCAATCCTAGCACGCATTATTGGAGTGCCCAAAATTTTACAATTCATTATAATTTTTACCCAGATTGTGGTGGTATGGTGTGAAAACTTGTTCAAATAACTAAAATTTCATCTGTGTAACTGAATGCAAAAACCTCTACTTCACCCTACCAAAATCTAAAAACCCCTACCAAATCCCCCTACCCCTACCTGAAAAATTCCCCCTACCGAACGACAAAAACCCCTACAAGTATGGGGAAAACCCCTACCCTGGCAACCTTGGGCGCGACTGCGCGTAAACTACTAACTGTCCCTGTATAGGGAGATCACTAACTGCGCCGATAGTGTTTTAAATTAGATCATCATTTTTGACCATTTTTTTGTTTGAAAAGGTCCACCGTCCTGAGGCTTGGTCGAAGATTGTTATATTTATGTTTAGTCGATAGCAAATTGTCATATCTACCCATATGCTCTTGGGCAGACAATATCTTTTGGCGACTCGAATGCTACAATTTTTTTGTAAGTGGAGGTCGTGATGGATCATTTTTCTTTTTTTCCATTTTTTAATTTGTTGTTCAAGGATCTTTAAAAGTAAATGCGCCGAAATATGCATCTAAGGTAGGCCTACTCATATGAAAAAATTGGTAGCTATTTTTCAAAAGATGACCCAGAAAACTTCTTTTTTTTTCTATTTTTTTCATAGTTGTGATCGTCGTTTAAAAAGGGGCCACCGTCCTGGGGTTTCGATCCCAATCTTTCTAACTGTGCTAATTCCTGTAGCTAGGGCATGGTCTACCGATCCAGTCTTGGGCACGAATGTAAGTCCATGCGTATGACTTTTATAGCAAGATTTGTAGGTTTTGTTCCCAGGGGAAATCGGCCGATTATCGAGAAGTAAGGCGATATACCGAGAGCGCGTAATCTGAGGTAGCATGCTGTAATTGGTTGTGGATGTGCTGGTGTATAAAACAATAATAAGGAGGTCAAAAGCAGTCGTTTGGTATTGCATTCGGTCATTTTTGTTAAAGCTTTTCAATTTTGGTACGCACGTTTAACAAGATATATGCTTCGAGACCAAGACCACGTATCTGAGGTAAAGCTGAATGTAGAATGCAGTAATTAGATGTTGATGTGTAAAATAATAATCATGAGATCGTCAGCAGTCATTTGATACCACATTCGGTCGTCTCTGTATTTAAAATTTGCAATTCGAGTGATCTCCCTACCACCCTCGGGCGGGCACAAATCGCCTCCCCAAGAAGTTGGAAAGTTGGAAAATGGAAAATCTAAAAAATGGAAAATGCTTCCCCACAATTTGGAAATTAGGAAAACATGCACAAGAACAACCATCACCAAAAAAAATTTGCATATCGGTAACGCCGGCAAATCGGAAACGTTCTCCGAACGTGAATCCTCCTTCCGTCGCACCATCTATAAAGAATGGTTGGAAGTCGAGTCTGGATGTGCTTAATGCAATCGAAAACTATCGAACTATCGAAATCATAACCTGCGATAGGTGCAATCGCTGCAATATGAAGTTAATCGAATTACGGGTGTGCGGCCAGCTATTTCAACCCTTTACGTCGCGTTCGTGGATGTTGTGAAAACAACCAAGCAGAGAGTCCGATTGCGAAAGGGGACCCGAGGCAGATTCCGGAAACCAAGGAAAGCAAGGATGTTAGTTCTTACTCTTGTGAACTGTTCATTTCACACAACAAAAATTTGGGAATTTCTTTTAGGCTGTTAGTGGTAGTGGATTGGATTTTCTGTTGTGATACAGTACGTATGTATGTGCAGTTTTAATCATTTGTGATACTCCGTTTTCAATTTTCTTGTTACATTTTCGAATTTAGATCATGAATTGCTTCATATTTGATACCCGTGAAATTTTACACATACGTACATATTTTATGGGGCTTGCTTTTTTCTCAAAGTTAAAGTGTTTTCTCTTTTTGATCAACACTGTGACTACGTACTGACATGCCTGCAATTTAGAAATCGACTTCTGAGATCTATGCTCAAACATAAATAGCCCGATTTACAGTCATAAACCCGACTCCGAGTCTATGTTAGCTTAGATTTAGGTTTGTCGTCAGGCCACGGAAGGGCAGTGATGACAGGTAGATAAATGGGTAGCATCGTGGGATGGGAAGGCAAAGGGAGTCTGTCTGCAAGGCCACAGAATACGAGTTCTTCAGCTTTAGATTGCCAGGGATGGACGTGCACAAAGTAACATTTTTTTACGTTTCGACTTATTGAATGAAACAATTTTGCGACAAGCAATCGTTTCCAGCATGAGCTGTTGCGCTCATTTACTTAATTTTGCCCTTAGTACTGCTTATTTCTCTTCTCTTATGGTGTAACTTGCGATTTTCCAACTTTCCTACTTTCGGGAGGCGATTTGTGACATTGAAAACCCGGAAAACTTGGTGTACCTCTGTGTACCGCACGTCCTCACCGTTTCCGTTTTTCTGGGGAGGCGATTTGTATGGGAGGAGGCCCATTCCCCCCCCACCCGGCGCTGCCGCGGCCGGATTACGGTATGCGCTATCTGCTCTATGTTTGGTGTGAAAATATATTTTTCTTCCCCTCCGCTGAGGTTTTTGAGAGGTCAGAAATGATTTTATATTTGGAAAATGCGCCTCTAGGAGTTCTTTTATATTTCTAAAACAGTCTCTCCGGAGCGTGCCTATACTGATGCGTCTATCTAGGGGTATTTTTATGTTTTTAAAACAGGGCCTCTGGAGCGTTCCTATACCGATGCGTCCCCTAAGGGTGCTTTTATGTTTTTAAAACAGGCCCTCCGGAGCGTTCCTATACCGATGCGTCCCCTAGGGGTATTTTTATGCTTTTAAAACAGGGCCTCTGGAGCGTTCCTATACCGATGCGTCCCCTAGGGGTATTTTTATGTTTTTAAAACAGGGCCTCTGGAGCGTTCCTACACGGATGCGTCCCCTAGGGGTATTTTTATTTTTTTAAAACAGGGCCTCTGGAGCGTTCCTATACCGATGCGTCCCCTAGGGGTATTTTTATGTTTTTAAAACAGGGCCTCTGGAGCGTTCCTACACGGATGCGTCCCCTAGGGGTATTTTTATGTTTTTAAAACAGGGCCTCTGGAGCGTTCCTATACCGATGCGTCCCCTAGGGGTATTTTTATGTTTTTAAAACAGGCCCTCCGGAAATTTCCTACACCGATGCGTCCCCTAGGGGTACTTTTATGTTTGGAAAACAGGCCCTCCAGAGCATGCCTATACTGATGCGTCTGTAGGGGTACTTTTATATTTGGAAAATTGTCAGGCCCAGACCCAACCCAGGCCTCCAAAAGTCGGTGACGGTAAATACGTAAATGGGAACCGAACTGGAGCTGCCGTTGCACCGTACCTGATAACAGCAAAGGGGAGGGATGTTTGCACTTGCAGGCAGGCATTCTGAAAATAATTGGCATACCGGGTATCGGTATTTATAAAAATTGCAACTACTTGGAGATTTAAGCTGTTCTGTTTTAGTGCTTTTACTACCACTTCTCTACGAAGTCGTTTAAACTTCGCGCGCTTTGTGTTGTTTCACATGTAGCAATATTACAGTAACCCGCCGCGGCAGCGCCGGGTGGGGGGGAATGGGCCGGGAATCGATTTGTATACGCGCCCCCTACCCTATACGTTTGTTTGTTTGTATCATCACTCACTTGCCTGCGAAGTCCGCTTGTTGTTTGTGTTGTATAACTGCACCTATTATTATTAGAACAGTCGAATACCCCTACTTCAAAAATGTCTGGTGGAGGAAAAGACCGGCTGCCTGTGTTCCCGTCACGGATGTATGTTTGTTCATTTGTTGTTAAAATAAAAATTTGCTAAAAATAACTCGGATCAGGTGTAGTTGAAGGGGAATCAGGAACCGATCCCAAACAGAAATTAATGTTTTTAATGATCATGATTAATTAATTATAAATTAACAAGTTTTATCAATAAATATCGATTATCGAACATTTTTTTGGCAAAATTCCAACTTGGTTTACACACTCCCCGCTCGCCGACCCATACCCCTTGGCCGACCATCCCCCTCCCCGACCCTCCTCCCAGAAGGAGAAATTTTTTGCTTATTTAAGGTAAAATAGGCGTTTTTTGGACTTTTTCCGCTGACCCCCGGATCTTCAGACCCCCTCCGGATTTTTACGGCCCATGTAGTATGACCAATGGTGACATTTGGATTTTGGAACATACGTACATGCCACTTAACACTTGACTTAACGGTAGTTATAGTGGTCCTAATCAGATCTTTTGGGGCTAAGCCGTTTGTGTGCTGTGTAAATAGTTTATTTCTTGTCAACAAGTAAAACGAGCCCAACCAATAAGTATGTTTCACAGCTTTCAATTATCCGGAACCGGTACAGTACAATTATCTGGTTTTTGGATCAGAACAAGTCTGTTTGAAAAATTTGATGAAAATCCGGAACATCGTATCACCAGGATGATCACCAGGGATGGTTTGGCTAGTATTAGACTTCAGCCGGTTCAACCTAAAAGTTGCCACCTATTTGCTTACATGGGCCGGGGGCTAGGGTGTTACTCCCCTCGCTATCGCTGGCCTAACCCCCTCAATCGGTCATACCCCCTCGCCGGCAGACGCTACCGCCGCCCCGACCCGCTTCGTAATTTTGGCGACCTTTTCGGGGAAAGCGAAAAGTTTTCGGTCACACTGCCCTCGGCGGTCCATAATACTGTCCAACCCCCTCGCCAGCCAATACCCCCCGCGGCCGGCCATAGCCCCCTCGCCCACCGCCCCTCCCGGAGGGAGAAAAATTTTCGCTTATTTAAAGTGTTGTTAGGCTCTTTTTTAAAAAAAGGCTTTTTTTGAAGGCCCATTTCGAAAATTTTTTATTTTATTCACAGTATGGAAATTTTGGGGGAAAATCTATGAATTTAGCCTCAGATATACATTAGCAGTGCAGTTCTATCAATTTAGCCTAAAAATAAGTTTTGAAGGGCAGCAGCCACCCTGTGAGCAATGCTGCAGGTAGAATATCGACTCTCAGGCTGTAACACTATGTTTGAACCAAAGTATCAGCTTTTGTATTTAAAGTTGCTTCTGATGCATCCTTGCATCTCATACAAGCTATATTTCATGCAAGGAAAACATTTTGAAAAAAAAAATTTCGAAATGAAAAATTTTCATAAAAAAGCTTTTTTTTGGCTTTCAAAAAAATTTTTTTACAACTCTATATTTAAGACAAAATAGGCGTTTTTTTGGTCCCCCCCCCCCCGAGGTCTACTTACCCCCCTCCGAATTTTTTCAGGCCCATGTATGCCTATTTTTCTACGTCGTATTTATTTAGGGCGCAAACGGTTATGAAAGCTCGATTGAAAGGAGCGCAAAAAGGGCACAGTTTGCTGAAGAAGAAAGCTGATGCATTGAACTTGCGATTCAGAATGATTCTTGGCAAAATCATAGAGGTAGTTTTGGCGAGTCTTCATAGTAAGTCTTGGTTCTGTTCGTAGAACAAAGTGCTGATGGGAGAAGTGATGAAGGAGGCGTCGTTCTCGCTGGCAGAGGCCAAGTTTACCGCTGGCGACTTCAGTCACATGGTGCTACAGAACGTGAGCAGAGCACAGCTCAAGGTTAGAATGAAGAAAGACAACGTTGCCGGTAAGTTACGGTCTACGTAGTTTGTGTAGCCTTTTTTACAAAATGCGTTATTGGTGAAAAGCTTTTTTGAAGCAGTCTGTCTACGCTCAGATTTGCGAAAGGAGAGATAGAAGCCCAAAAGAGCACGTTTATGACTTTTTGCTGATCTCTTTGAGAATTTTTGTCAACACAATGTCCTCTTTGATTCTGTTACAGAGCGCGTCCAATTGTTGCCTGGATACTTTTGACTGATGGTATTGTATTTGATTGTTTGTAGGTGTGACCCTGCCTTTGTTCGAAGCGCACCAGGAAGGTTCTGACCGTAAGTCTCTTGGCTTTTATTCGTTTTGTTTGAGAAAGCACTGAATAAGGTCAGCAGAGCCTATCAGCGAACCAGCTTGCTGCAACGAGGTGCTCAAATGTCATGGCCATTCTCTCTGATAACTACCTGAGCTGACAAACAATGCGCTTTATTGGATCACAGTATGGTGAAATAACGCGATAATATCGATTTAACATATTTCGTGCCGGTACTTAGGTAGTGGTGGTATATTATGTGATGCCCCGCCCCCACGTTGAGCACTGGTTATACCATGTACGGTAGCGGTACCCTGCAGGATGATTCACATATAACCCGTAAGGCTTCGCAAGCTCCGAACTTTTTTGTGTACCGAATCGGCTGATTTTTTAATATGATACGTGGACGTACTTCGCATTTTGCTGTTTCAAATTTCAGCTTGTTTCATCACGAAATGTCGGAAAGCGGGAAATTCTACTGCAAACCGAAATTTCCCACATTAGCGCTAAAAATATTTGGCTTTTGCGCGATTAGGCTAGTGTTTGATTGTTGACAGCATTGTTGAAGCATAGTGGATTGACGCTTCATTCAGTTGCCAACAGAACCCAGCTTTTCTAGCAGTTATGATAGCTTCTTTCGGTGATGGAACGTGCAAATGTGCGGCGTGGTTTGAGTGGACCAAATACACTCTGTTGGTGCAGAGCTCCCTGCGATTTCTTTCTCTGGGATTTGTGCAATACTGTGGAAGTGCATTACTAGTGATGTAGTGCGAGGAATTTGTTGAAATTTGAAACAGTAAAATGTGAAGTCTGATCAAGTGTTATACCTACAAATCAGCCGATTCGGTCTACAAACAAAAACGTTATGAGCTTGCGATCCCCACGGGTTATAGGAATCACCCTGTACCTTCGGTTGCTGTGTTTTCCAGACGTCCCCATGTAGTGCGTTGAGTTCCAGACTGGATGAGATTGTATATAATACGGTAGAGTGGCTGAACGATGCACAACACGCAGCAGGACATGGTTATAGAGTAGCTTTTTAGCGTACGATTTGACTGGACTGGGTCGCGGTGGAGCCAACATAGTCAAGTTGAAACGCAACTACAGCAAGGCTGTCGAGCTGTTGGTGGAGTTGGCCACTCTGCAGACCTGCTTCATCACTTTGGACGAAGCCATCAAAGTGACCAACCGCAGAGTTAACGCAATCGAACACGGTCCGCTCTATTTGCTTTGCTGGTTTGGTTTCTGCAGTAACCTCACAATTTCAGTTATAATACCTCGCATTGAGAACACATTGCAGTACATTCTGACTGAATTAGATGAACGAGAACGGGAGGAGTTCTTTCGGTATTTTTATTAATTACTAATAATAAATTACATGCAAAAATACTGCCCCCACCACGACAATGGCTTGACCCCCGGACAGCCTGCAAAAGGATTTTTCCTTTTCCATCCTCGTTTTGCTGGGGAAACAACTTTTTGGCTGATTTTTTATAATTTTTGTTTTTTTCTGAACTAAATTACTGTCGTTTAGGTTAGTCCAAGTTAACCTACCCTTCTTCCGTGATCTGTTAAATGTGTGATAGCAAACAGATTAGTTATTACGACGACAGGGAGGGACTAGAACCTTGTTGCTCGCTTTGGTGTTGATTTTCTGCTGTTCATGCTTGCGTTTTGTTTGACAGCTGAAAGCAGGTAGGGTAGAAGACCAAATTGTGACTGTTTATGTTTTTAGCTTGAAGAAGGTGCAGAAAGCCAAGAAAGAGGTACGTAGATTGAAGGAGGCAGAGCTGAAAGCAAAAGGTGTACAGTACGACAGCGCCAGACCGAAGAACATTATGGACGACGAAGAGGAGCTTCCCATTTTGTTTGCCTGATCAGCAGCAACCCGTATCTAATCTAATGTATGAATTGGCGCCTAGAGGACGTATAGTCTATTAGTACGTGGCATATGTAGCCCTATTGTTCAGTCAGGCCATTTTATTCGAGTTGCGTGCGCAACAGATGCCATGTCGTACTAATTTTTTCGTCTTGACACGGATTCGATTTTTCTTCTCTTCCTACTTGCAAGGGCTAGGTAGGAACATCCATACGTGGGCCGGGAATGGCTCCGCGGTACGAAGTCCGCAAATTTTGGAGTGGACCTACCTTTAACTTGGACGCGACTGATTTTATGGGTCGGTCTATATAGCAAGATTTGTACGACGTGCGATTTTGTTGCCAAGCATTTCGGTAGCCCACTATGGATGAACCGAAGCTTAATAGCTGTTGTGCGTTTATGCTGTGCATATGAGTTCGATGTATTTGTGCGTGACATTGAGTTTCTGTTCGTCTGTTGTACGGACATTTTGCCAAGTCTGTGATTGACTGTGATCTGCGCAATTGATTAAACCTGTTTATGGATGAGACTTTATCTGGTGTAAGGGTTTATTTGTATCTGGTTTTCTCCGCCGATCATTTGACGGCTATTTGCTACGATTTTGCTGCATGCTTCAGATGTTTGCTGCTGCTGCTAAATCAAATTACTCTGGGGTGAAAAATGTTTTTTTAGGTCTGCGTGGTTCTTGCTCCGACCGAACTCTGATGGAGGCTCCGTCATGGTATTTCACGAAGGCGCTTTCTCATCGCCAGAAAGTGTTGCGTTTATACAAGAGAGCCGTTAGGGAACTGTACAGCTATTATATGGAGGGTCATCCGTGAGTTTTTCTTAATCACATTTTTATCTATAGGTTTACACAATGCTGTCGTCCTTCGATTCCAAAAATTCGCTATATAACAGTCAAGCAATTACACTGTTAATTTTAACCTTCATGGCTTTTAACACTTTCAAAATCACCCTAACCGATTTTAGAAGAGCGAACACCTAGGTGAATTACTAAGTTTAAACATTCGTGTTCGAACCCTTCTTGTCTGTTCTGTTTGTGCGTTTGCGTTCAATACAAATGTGTGTTCCTCGGCGCCTCCTCGGAGTCTCAGGCGAACACATCTCTTCAGAGACTAGGCAAACAAAACGGTTGCCCAAAGGGGTGATTTTGGAAGGTTAATGGCTTTTTAGGCTAACTTCTCAAGATTTTATCTGGCCTCTGCAAAATTTTACCTACCTCTTTTCATACATGGGCCGCAGGGGGTTTACCCTTTTCCCTCGCCGGCCCATACACCCCCTCGGCCGGCCACACCCCCTTCCCAACCCCCCTCCCGGAGGGTGAAAATTTTCGTTTATTTAAGGCAAAATATGCGTTTTTTGGACTTTTTTTCGGGGGATCCCCCTCCCCCCGAGGTCTGCAGACCCCCGTCCGGATTTTTCCGGCTCATGTATGCCTCTTTTCCAAATCCAGGGTACGCCGGAAATGGTGGTCTGTTACTTAATGCACACAGTTGGTTACCAGTGCAGGTTGGAGTTGCGTTATCACTGTGTCGTGTTGCGGTCTCGATTTGACGCCAGCAAAGATGAAAAGGACATGCGAAAGGCTGGTAAAATGTTGATGGATGGCGTACGCGAACTTTGGGAGAAGAGGCATCCGGCCAAAAGTCTACACTGTAAGCCTGCTTATATTTGGACTTCAAATTTTAAGTGTCATGAGAAGTCAGTGTGTATTGACAAATGAAAGCGTATTCCATGCAAATGTGAAAGATTTAATTTTTAACACTCGGCGGTACCATGGAAGATTCCGCATAAATTTTGAACTTGGTAATCATTTTCGATTTTGCCATTTTTTCGAATGTCTCAAATTTAGGGAAAATAGAAACCTTCAGCCTCCCAAGTTAGTAAAAATCGTAGTTTGAGCACTGCCGTTTAATCACAATTTGAAGTTTACATGCTCATATCACCTCACCAGATTGGTAATAAATTTAGCTGTGTGCCATTTCAAGCTCCTGTTTTTACCTGGCGTTGTCTCAGTTATTTTACCTCCTTGAACATTATGCTAGATAAATTTATAGACTACAGTAACTAAACAGGAAAATAGGCGCAGAGTAGTGATGAATCGAATAAAGCTCATGTGTAATGTCAGTTAAGCTACGTTGTGCTTTTTAGCAAATTTTGCTGTCAGAAGGCCAGTGCTCAACAAGGGCGAGAAAATCTTGGAAAATTAACCTTTAGAAACGCATCGAAAAGGTGTTCTGAGCATGAAGTTAAGAAGAATTAGCAGTTCTAGCTGTTTGAGGAGTCCCGGTTTGGGCAGGATGAGAAAAGTTTTGAAAATTAGCCTTTAAACACGCATTTAAAAGTTATTCCGAGCACTGGATTTGAAAAATTACCGCGGACGTCGTTTTTGCAGCTTGCTGCGTACTTTTGGTACAGCCATCCCTAACTACCCTTGTCCAGACGCGAAATTCCCTGACCCGTGGGAACCCTGACTATTTGACGTGTTTTACTGTCCACAACAACTGTGAAACGACAATGTAGCGGAATTTTCAGTCAAAAACCTATTTCCGAAAGTTTTCCGTTTTCTCATTTTTTGATTTCCAAAAGTAGCCGTTCCTGATTTCCGAAATTCGAGGCGTCTAGGCGGTACATTTGCACTAAAAGTGTCAACCTAGCTGATAAGAATTGCATGTTTGAGCTTTGGGACCTCTCGGTCACTGTGCTTTCGGCAGCAGTGGAAGGAGATTTTTCATGTTTTAGTTACACATGACCCGTTCGGCGTGGCTTACGATCGAGAAGAAATCTACTCAGATCGAGTGAGAAGCTTTCAGATTGAGTTGCTAAAGTTAGCTAGCGCTTGGTTTAGCCGCTGGACGGCAGTTGGAGTCTAGCAGACAAGGAACAGTTTCCGTACTACTTCAACAGACGCGAACAGCGCAAGAAAGAGTTGTTGGCGCAATGGCAGAAGATTGAAGAAGGCTGGGACAAGGAAGTGGACGCCATTCAAAAGGAAATCCCTCCCGAACCTGGCATATCACCGCAAGCCAAGCAACAATAGTGACACGCTGTCTGTGGTGGCTAGATCTAGGCTATCTTAGACATTGTTCATGTGTGTACAGTACAGAGAAAGCGAGTAGTAGTACCAGCTTGCGCATCATAAATTTTATCTTCAACTCAATAACAACAACATGGGTCTAATCAACAGTTGTATACCTACTTCTTCTTTCCTTTGCTCGGTGCCGATTTTGCGGGCGCTGTCTTAGCTGGTGCCGCTTTGGCCGGCGCCACATCTTCGGTCTGACTCTGCGAACGACTGGCCGACGAACGCCGGCGCGCTGCTCTCTCTGTTTTCTTCTCCTGAAACAGACACTTATGGAGGTTGGCGGTTCTAGCTAGGGTAACCCTAGTACATGTACGAGACAAGCTACGACAGCTGAACAGCCTGCGCACTTGATGGTCTGCAAATATTGGACTAAACCAACCACGACTTCACAATGATCGGAAGAACAGCAAATGGCATGGTTGTTGCATAATTATACGTGACCCTCCCGATGTCGGATAAACTGAATCCAATGCTGCTGCACGGTAGCGTTTATAAAGAAAAGCGAGGTCTTTGGTCTATTGTGCTGTTTGTAGTTACGTCAGCTGGTCGTGTAGCAGTGACCGGTCAAACAAACAGCGGCGGCCGTGCGCAGAGCTCGAGGCGTGACAGATCCCACAAAAACTGCCATTGTGACAGCTGGTCGCCTCGTTGGCTCCGCCGGCCGCTCGCACAATCACTTCCAACCTCTCTTTCTGATTGTCTACCTTTCTCTGCATTCTGTTGAGTCACTGCACTGTTAAAGAAGTCTTGCTTCTTCTGACCAGTTCCTCAAGGTACCTTCTTGATAATACCATCATGCTAGTATACATAGTATTGCTCTTATTGCTTCAGGCAGTCTTGTTGGCACGTTATGTTCCAGCTGACTAAGAACAAACCGACATGGATACCTCAGGGAATAATGACCAAACGACCGGTGAACCTATTTGTACGTTCTATACACAGCTGCTAGGGATGCAATGCAACTGCATAATATGCGGTATTTCAGGAACCGCATAATACCGATTAGGTTTTTGATGCATTATCCACTGACAAAACCCAAAAAAGTTAACTACATGGGCCGGAAAAATGGGTTGGGGTAGTCAAAATCCGAAAATCTGGGGGGTGGGCTTGCCGCCGGTTTGGGGGTCGAGACAATTTTGGTGGGTGGGTCCAGGAACAAAAGTCTGCTTCAGGTGGGTGGATGGGGTGTTTGGGTGGGGGTCGAGCCTAAGTTGGGGGCATACATGTAACCGGGGGTCTGCCCCCCCCCCCGAGACGATTTCGCCGACCCCCCTCCCTCCGATTTTTCTTGGAAGTAAATTTTTGAGCAAATTTTTGCAATTTTTTACAATTTCAGACACAAAAATTGCCAAAATCGCCTGCAAAACAGCACTTTTTAGCTGTATTTCAGCCCAAATTAGCGATTTTTAGCCCAAAAATTGGGATTTTTTCGATTTTTGAGCGTTTTTTAGTGCCCTACCCCCAAATTTTGGCTCAGACCCCCCCCCCGGCCGGCGCCAGACCCCCAACCCCCCTCCCCCATCGGCGGATGACCTCTTACATGTATGGTTGGGGGTGGTTACTAAACGAACTATGTACGGTTGCAGCAACGACCACTCAATCGGATATCAGGCAGCCAGAGGAAAGGGTGGCAGTTTCGATGCCGCGTCGCAACAGTCTACCGACGGAGCTGGAGCTCGGTGCACGAGCAAGGAGAGAGGCGGTGGGCCGTCGAGCGTCTCAACCTGCCTATGAAGCGGAGCAAAGTGGTTGGGCACCGAACGCAGTCGGTCAGCCACACCTACGTCTGCGACGAGACGCTCGCTGGAACATCTGGGAGGGCATCGATGCTAGCCAAGCCCAGCACATCAGACAACACTCGGTGGCAGTTGCGCGGCCTAACGGAATAGTTCGCTTTCTCTGAACTGGTGCGCATGATTCGGATTCGATCCATTCTATTCGCCGAGACTCTGTTTCTGTTACCCAAATTATCTATTTCCCGAATGATGCCTTCGCCGAGTCCAAAAATATTCAAATATGATTCGTTTTCCAGTCTTGTCAGGTCGATGTCAACTTATTCGGCATAAATCTAGAGCGCGCTGTCCCCCACTGGCCGTAGGAATGTCATTAGTTCTATTGTTAGTAAAGCTGGAAGGCATAACGGAAGTCTATGCAAACAACTCTGTCATAATCGGTGCAATTGCTTGACGGCGTGAAAGTTTGTTTTCTGCCGTCAATTGTGTATCCAGTTGACGGTCCTTAGTTCTCAGCTTAATCCGTCTTTGTCTAGTGTAAATAAGCCCCTCAGTGCCTAACTCATAGTCCCTCCAGATTTGTCCGGCCAGGTATGACGCAATGCCTTTCGGCAAGGAGCTGGGCTCTGTCCGTTAAGTTGTTGCGTAGCCCGATCGGCCAATGATAGAAAAGCCGTTGAAGTGAATATAAAGGTAACAAAATCTGAGAGCAGTGGCATCTAAAAGCGAATAGCCGCTCATTCCGCCAATCCGGCTCACCGATCGGACTAGACCAAGAAGCTTAACAGAGTTAAACTGTTTGCCTTAGCCCATCGCTAGGTTGTTGTTGTTGTTGTTGTTATTAGCCGCCTCTAGTCAGACGCCCATCGCTAGGTCGCTGGGGGTTACAAAGCACCAACTTGGGCTCCACCCACCCCCACCACACTTAAGGCAGACTTTTTCGGGACCAACACACCAAAATCGGTAGGTTTTGCAAACATGGGTTTTCACACCACCCAATTTTGGCTTACCCTTGCACCCATATGCTATGTGTATGGCCGGTCAAACTAACCAATCGCATAAAAACAGCGAGCGACCGAGTACAGCGTCCTCTACATTTTGCCCGAACAGCTCTCACATCCACCTGACAAAGGCTGTGAAATAGTGATAAAGAAGGCGGAGCGAAATAACGAGAATTAACTCTGCCAGGAAAATGCTTTTTTCAACGGGAAGGAATTTATTTTACGGCTTGTATGCAACTATTAGAAGAATGTATCGCAGTAACTATAGGTTTGTTCCTGTTTCCTTCGCGAACAGAGATTCAGTACCGAGAGTATAAAGGGGTGCACCTACAATTAGACATGGGCAAAGGGGGGTTGACCCCCTCAAACTCGAATCTACGTCCAGGCGGCCGCTACCCCCTCTGGAATTTTTAGCAATTTTGTAGTGACAATTATGATATACGTAAAAGTATGCCTAGATTAGGTGTTAATGAACTCAGAATAGCTTATTTTAACCTGTTTTAGCGAAAAATAAGCCTAAAAGCACGATTTAGTAAAAAATCGGAATTTTTGGCTTACCATCCCCTCAATCTCCATTTAGCCGCCGCTACCCCCGCTCAGAATTTGAAAATTTTAACACCCCCTCAGCCGAAAAGCTAGCCCATGTCTGCATATACATTGTTATAGATATTCGAGATTGATGATTAGGCAAATAGATAATTGGGCGAAAACTTTTGCCGAATAGAGTTTCGGCGATTAGAATCGAACCAGTGTGACGTTATTCAAGTAAACGCCAGCTAGGTATGTAGTAGAAGTGCAAAGAGAGAGAAAAAACTTACATGAGCTCGCTGTGCCATCAGCTTGTGGAAAGCAGCCTCCTCCTCACGCCGCTTGGCGGCTCGCTTTCTCTTCAGAGCGATGCGGTGTCGCTTTCGCTGCAGCACTAATGGCGTGATCAAACGCTGGATCTTGGGCGCTTTCGTGCGCGGCTTCTTGCCTAAAACACCGCAACTGCCCAATTACTCGGTTGGCTGTTCGACGTCGACATTAAAGTAAAAAGGTTTTTTCGGTTTTGCGAAATAGGAGAGAGAGGTGGACCTAACATTGGTAATTAGGGGTCCAGACGATAAATAAAAAATTGCTATTTAACCCTTTCGAATTCACCCCATTCCATATGGAAGGCGAACAATGAACATTAAACCGGCGATCACAAAATGAACACTGAATCGCCATGGTGATCATGTTTACTCTGTGTGGATCGGCCCAAATTCTCCTTGTGGACATTATCCGATCATGATCCCATCCAATTCTGATCCATATTTGTGTTCGTTTTTTCCCTATCGACACACGTTCACACAACATACACGTAACAGGGGGTCTGCCGCCCGACTCAGGCCAGACCCCCCCCCCCGAGACGATTTTCCCGACCCCCCCCTCCGATTTTTCTGGCAAGTAATTTTTTGAGCAAATTTTTGCGATTTTTTACAATTTCAGACACAAAAATTTCCAAAATCGCCTGCAAACCAGCACTTTTTTAGCTGTATTTTAGCCCAAATTAGCGATTTTTGGTGATTTTTAGCCCAAAAATTGCGATTTTTGAGCGTTTTTAGTGCCCTACCCCCCTCCCAAAATTTTGGCTCAGACCCCCCCCCGGCCGGCGCCAGACCCCCCAACCTCCCTTCGGCGGATAACCTGTTACATGTATGTCACACAATATTCATTTGGCAAACACAATGAACACACACAATCGACACAGACATGAGCATGTCACATTGGCAGGCAACACTAAGCCAACACCAGTAGGAAAGGTGCGAACACCACTTTTAGACCAGCTAACAACACTTTTAGACAGTCAACACCAACTGGCAAGATGAGAATACCCCTTATCGACAGTCAACACTGTCGAAAATCGTGGGAACACATCTTTTAGACCAGCGAACACCCCTTTCAAACAGTCAACATCACTAGTGTGTGTCGACTTAGTGCTGCCTGTCAATGTGAGATGTTCATGTCTGTGTACATTGTGTGTCTGATATTCGTGGTATTACCGAATGAATAGTGTCGAAAATGTGTCGATGGGAAAACGATGACCAGATTTTCGAAAAGAGTTTTGTGCACTTTGTGGTTTTCGGTGTCCGGATTTTTTTACGAACATTTTTGGGTGAATTCGAAAGGGTTAAAGCTGCACTAACCTTTTGGAAAATTGTTCTGCTAAAAAGAAGGAACTAAATATGTAAACAATGCTCATGCAAAGAAAATTTCAATAATTTTTTACAACCTGTTTTGTCACAATGTAATAATGAGAGTGAATTTTGCACGGGTGTACGTAGCGTGGCATGGATGGGACTGGAGCACAAAAATAGAGGTGAATTAGTCAACTCGCCTTCCTTTTCTGGTAGTTTTCTTCTGAGAACGTACTGTCGAACGTCATCATCTTTGGACAAATTGAAAAGACGTCTGATCTTGGTAGCACGCTTGGGCCCCAGACGACGTGGAATTATTGTGTCGGTAAGACCCGGAATCTCCGTATCGCCTAAAACAGCCATTAGAAAAAGACAGGTTTGTGCTTGGAGTCTGCCTGATTAACTGTTCAGTTAGGCGTCAAGAATTTAGCAAGTACGTACATAGATCCTGCAATATCACTGTGGAAAAACTTGTATTTATGAGGCATTAGGCCATGGTGCAACATCATAACAACACAGTAATGCCTTTCAATTCTAGAATATTTAGATATTCTCTCCTACCTACGGGTACCTACGGGTTTAGGCGCTTCTAAGGACATAAGCGTAAGCATACATGAACGGCCAAACCCCCTCATCCCAAAGCAGGACCATTAGGCGACGGCGATGCCGATGACCCAAAAATGCAAGTACTAGCAGCGGCTCCAGTACGTACTAACAAACTGACTCAGAAATAACTAATTTTTAGCTTACAATTAGCTTGAAAACCTTTAGAAACCGAATTTGGCGTTTCCGCTGCTGATGTTTAAGAGAAATCGGTGTTTTTGGAAACCCTTTTTATCGCTTTTTGGCTTGTCCTTAGCTCTAAAATGCAATTTGGCAGCCTAAAATAGCGATTTTTAGCCTCCTCACTGAAAAAACGTGCTAAAAACATATTTCCAGGCGTTTTGGAGCTTTTTGAAATTTTGGGGCAAAACCCCACCTGACGGAAAACCCCCTACCCCCACGCCGGCCCGGACATGTATGAGCGTAATGCTGGAGCTAACGAAGCTAGCTATGCCAAGTTGCAACTCTAGGTGCGGTAAGGCGTTGCTGGTGCCCTTCACTGACACTACATGGGCTTTTTAGAGAGTTGCAATTGCAAAAGCATCCTTGCGCAGAAGTTCCGTTTAGCTTCCCACCCATTAACTACTTGCCATTGTGACATTCGACGGCGGTCCAAGTTGGAAAAGTTGTTTACGAAAGCGTAAAGAAAGCTTCATTCGATCTAAATATGAGCCTAAGCCTGATCACATCACAGGTCTGCTACCAATCGGGAGTCCGAGTGGGGGAGGGAGGTAGTTAAGATCTAGCTTATCCACGGGGACGCAACTAGTCTATCATCTAAGAAGATCACCTTTCTTGACCACCACCAGATTGAGCACGGAGAGGTTGGCATCGACAATGCAGCCTCGAATGCTCTTCCGTCTACGGTCGCCAGTGCGACGCGGGCGGAAACACGAATGGCCGGCACTCAACAGCAAACGAACTCTTCCGTTGGTCAGAACGCCCTGCTTCATAGGAAAGCCTTGCTTGTCGTTTCCGCCAGATATCCGCACAACGTAACCCTAAAATAGCACCGCAATGACTACGTTGAGACAGTACATCTGTTTGAAAAACACCACCACATTTCCGACATACTGTACATGTAACAGGACAGCGCCGATAGCGGAAGGAGGGTTGGGGGGTTTGGCGCCGGCGGGGGGAGCGCGGTCTGAATCCAAATTCTAGGGGAAGGGGGTTGGGTTGGGCACTAAAAAAGCTCAAAAATCGTAGTTTTGGGCTAAATTGTAAATCGCTCATTTACGCTAAAATACAGCTAAAAGGTGCTGTTTTACAGGCGATTTTAGCAAGTGTTGTGTTTCAGATGAAATTCTAAAAACCTATAAAAATTTGCTGAAAAAATTGGGGTCATTTCGGTGCCGACTCTAGTGTACGCTCTCCTTCCAACTAAGCCTAACTAAGAGACCTACCGGTACCTGTTTTCGAAAGTGAAGGACCTGCAGGAAGATCTGAACCCCTCTAAGATCATGACTGATTTTGAGTTGGGGCGATCAACGCGTTCGACACTCAATTCGCCATGTCTCAATAGTCCGGTTGCCCGTTTAGCGCAGAGTCTCAGTTATTACCGTAAACTATGCGAACTCCGATTTCAAGCACGGTTGGTTATTACTATTTACTGTTAGTTTACTTTAATAAGCCAGACATCTTGTTAGGTACCGAAATGAACCAGAATTTGAGTTAAAATGTTGATTATCACTGCTCTGGCGTTTGTGCCCCTGATACTGTTGTGGACGCTTTCGAATGACTTTCTCAGGTAAACTCTAATGGGGCAGCAGCTTGCCGAAAACCTGCCCCTCGCACCAAACCAACCTACCGCGTCCTCAACCAACCGATTCACACCGTTCTCGACTCCTATAGAAACCGAGATCTCATTGATTACTTGTGTGTAGTTGCAGATAATTTGTCCTATTAATGTGTGCTTTCTCTGTACACTCATTTGGTGCTATTATTGGTGTCATCTGAAACCAAGTTACCAAACATTTTTTGTGAGGCACCCAAATGAACGGCACCGAAATGAACGTCTCCCCATGGTACTCCCACGTTCGGGGAATGTGGTAGTACCATAAAATTATGGTACCGCCACCATATATGGTGCCCATACATTCGGCCGTTGATGGGAAAGGTAGATTCTAAACAATCAAGTAGGTCCAATCTTCGTAACTCGCGCCATAGAAAATCAGTCGGCGGTCGAACGACCACCAAATTATGAACACTAATTTGCGCGACTTGCCCCAAGCGGCTGTTTTAAAACCGCATTTCTTTAATGCTTCATGAAATTTTAGCATATTTTTTCTTGTAGTTAAAAATCTGTTGCCCGCAAATCTAAAAATGGTACCAAGTGCGCCACAGAAAAGTTCTTCACAGACGGATGTTTTTAAATCGCATTTTTCTAATTTTTCATGGAATCGAGTGCAGTTTCTTGCTTAAATTATCATATCCGGTCATGTTATCGGCGGTTTTAGCGTAAGTTTTTGCTGTCGCGTGAATTTTTGAAAACCATTGGCCACACCTACCGTACACACCCTACACCCCTGGGTACGCCACTGAAAGCAGTGGTTGCTGAATACAGGTCCAGTTAAAAATTGCTAATTCCAATCGTTTCAACTACCTTCCATTCGTCACCAAGAGAATCGGCTTCGACCTCATGACCCATTCGTTTCTCAAAAAACACAGTCAACTTCTTCTGATCGTCAACCTCTATCAGCTTCTGACAACCAGTTGCAGGAAAAGCGATGTTCAACTAAAACTGCGATCTATCGGTTAAAGCGTAAAATGACGAGCAATGTTCCACCTTCATCTTTTGTTAGTCTCCCCCGACGACCACTCAACACACCTAACCAGATTCTGAAACACAATCTAAGCTGAAAACAACCGATCAGTTCAATAACAGAATAGGAAACAAGCAGATTTTCCAGGACGCAACAGGACTAACTCTGTCTGTCTACACTGGACATTTCCTCGAAGATTCATAGTAACGAGATTGAGTTTAGCTACGAAACAACTTGCATAGGTGCGCATGGGACGCCACGTGATCAAGTAACACAAAAATGAAATATACCAAGAGCCAATAGAGGAAAGAAAACCTTTCTGGGGTTGGGTGTAGCTGGGGGGGGGGAATCAGGGAAGCATCCCCTTTCTTTCTGAACTGTTAATCTAAAAACAGTGATTTTCTGGCAACTAATTCCTACAAGTTTGGCGGGCTGCATGGAGCCACTTCTTCAAACGTGTGGTGGCATTCTTCATTCCAGTGCGGTCGTAATTTTTGGCATCACATCTGCCGACCATGTCCACTCGTGAATTCATTGTACTTGGGGCAATAAACTTGAACTTATTTTTGAGGAGAATGCCAAATTGGGTTAGGTGTAGCCGGGGGGAATCAGGGAAGGTCAGAAATGGACTATACATTAATTTAGTAACTTTCTTATACGACTCCGGAACGTGCCCTATACTGATGCGCACCCCTAGGGGTATTTTTTTATATTTGGCAAAACAGGCCCCCCGGTCGTGCCCTATACTGATGCGTACCCCGAGGCAGACATGGGCTAGCATTTCGGCTGAGGGGGGGTAGAATTTTCAATTCCTGAGGGGGCTGAGGGGGGAGGAGCGCCTGATGGGGGGCTGAGGGGGTGGCAAGCCAAAAAGTCCGATTTTTGGCTAGAATCAAGGTTTTTGGCTTATTTTTTATTAAAATAAGTTATTCTGATCTCATTTACACCTATTCCAGGCATATCTTTACCATAATTTTCTATACAAAATTCTTCCAAAGAATTCCTGAGAGGGGTAGCGGCCGGCTGAGGGGGGTAGGTAAGAGCCTGAGGGGGGCCAACCAGGGTACTAGCAGGGTAGAACTTGCTAAAACAAACTCTAAAGAAATAATAATCGTGCCGAAAAACAAAAATCGTTTCATTCGGCTGACAACTGACGGAATGGCGCCATTTGAAATATTATTCGGAAAATTTGAATTTCGGCGGTTTTTTGGCAAACACTTTATTTCGGTTTTTTTCAAAACCGCGTTATCGTTTCAGACATATAATAACACAATAATAACAGGGGAAATATTATTAGTCAGAAATTTATTTGGCTGGGGCAGTGCTGTGCTGGGGAGATCACTCGAACTCGACTCGAACGAATTGCAAATTTTAAACACATACGCGAATATGGTATCAAATGACTGCTGACGATCTCTTGATTATTATTTTACACATCAACATCTAATTACTGCATGCTATATTCAGCTTTACCTCAGATACTTGTTTTTGGTCTCGGACCAAATTCTCTCTAATGTGCGCACCCAAATTGCAAATCTTTAACAAATATGACAGAGTCCGGTATAAACAACTGCTTATGACTTCTACATTACTGTTTTACACACCAGCACATCCACAACCAATTACTGCATGCTATCTCAGATTACGCGCTCCTGTCATATCGCCTGACTTCATCGATTATCGGCCGATTTCCCGCGGAACCGCACCTACAAAACTTGCTATAACAGTCATACGCATGCATACATGGGCCGGAATCGGCTGGGATTGAAACCCCAGGACGGTGGCCCTGTTTAAAGGACGAAAAAATGCTCCACGACCTCCACTTACCAAAACAATCATAGCATTTGAGTCGTCCGACAGATATGTCTGCCCAAGAGCATATGGGTAGATATGACGATTAGCTATCGGTTTTTAAGCATAAACATAACAATATTTGTCAAAGCCCAAGGAAACCAAAACCCTCTTTAACCAAAAATGGCCAAAAATTATCTACACGTAAAACACTAATCGGCGCAAGTAGTATCTCCCCAGCAGTGTAGTTATAGCACAATCTAAAGTCCATGCCAAAATGATTGGCGGTGGCGGAAAAAAGCGATTTTCTCAAAAACTTTCTTCAAGACCCCTAACTTTTTTTATATCAATCGATAGCAAATTACAAGTGCTACAAGAAGCGAACGTCAAATCAAAGGTTCCACGCAGTTTTGTATGTGTTTTTCGGGAAAAATCAATTTTCGGCAAAATCAAGTTTTTATAGAAGAGTCAAATCGACAAGCGGACTCCAGATTCTTATTCTTCGTGTAATTGCGAGTTCGCTGATATATACATGTTTTGGTATTCTCAAATTAGTTTTCGGGAAAAACGCGTTTTTCGGAAGAGTGTGCGAGTCAAAAAAATTGTCTGCGATCCGTTTTACTATGGAAAATTGCCCAACATTTTTCAAATTTGACCCAAACGGTATAAACGGCCTCAAAACCGACTCATATTCACGAGTCAAACTTAATTTTGGTCCATAGAATCCATTTTTGCAATCCGTTTGGCGCTATGTAGTCGCGTTTTCCGGTTATTTTCATTTTAATTTTTTTTGCAAAAGTTTGTCTGATTGGAGCAGCTACTGTGAGTCTCTTTAGAAGTTGCTCAAAATGTAACTCCTGGGGTAATTTTAGATGCTGAATTCATTTCTATCACCTAGAACACCGTCAGGTTACTGCAAACCTAACTTTCGAGCACCCCCTATTTGGTATGATATCTTAGCAATCTGTCTTTGACATCTTTGCTTGTTAAAAGAACACTGAATAATGCTTACGCCATCAAGTGACTCCAGCTTCATGTCTAACGTTATAGAGAAGCAAGTTCTTGCCCAAGGTATATCCTAATCTGCGCAAGCTTCGCTCTGAACGCTAATTTGCGCAACAGCTAAAATCAGCTCAGCTTCATAACTGGGATGAAAACATAAGCACATAAATCGATTCTAGAGTCTTCAACGACTCTAAAAATACTTTGATTACTGTAGGTATGGGCGACCATTTGCAATAATTCGCGCTACGACAACGAAAATAAATTTGAGTTGAGAAAATATGCTAAAAGGGCCGATAGCATGACCGCATAGGACAATTCAGGCAAAAAACCGCATTCGATTTGATTAAAAATTAGAAAAATGCGATTTATTGACAGCCGCCTGCGAAGGACTTTTCTATGGCGCACTTGGTACCATTTTTATTATGGGCAATATATTTGAATAACTCGCGCTACAAGAAAAAGTTTATGCTAAAACGGCGATAGCATGACCGGATGCGATAAATTACGCAAAAAACCGCACTTGATTTCATGAAGAATTAGAGAAATTCGTCTTAAAAACAGTTTTTGTGTGAGCCGCGCAGTTTAGTAATTAGCATTTGGTCGCACGTTTGAAATGGGACTGATTTTCTGTGGCGCGATTTACGAAGATGCAACACACTTGATTGTTGAAAATCTACTAGAAGGCCGTGAATATCCGTAACACAGCTAAATTAATGCGAAAAAGTATGATTGCAAGCGTTGCACAAAATACAGGGTGTGCCAAAAAAAAACAACCCAGCAGATTTTTTGCTGTAGCAACCGCAAATCGCAACCGATTTGAATGAATCTTTTTTTAAATAAAAGAAAAATAAATTCTTGAAAGACCGATGAATCGCTAATTAAGATAGTCTGCTTAGTTCCTGAGATATTTGCCCTCAAAGTTAAAACAGAGATTTTGGCAGTGAACAAGAGTGATAAACACAACCCAGCAGATTTTTTACTTTTGCAACCATGAATCTTAACCGATTTGAATGAATGCTTTTTTGAATGAAAGATTGATAAATTCTTCAAAGATTGGTGCAATTTTTATTGAGATTCACTGCTTAGTTCTTGAGATATTTGCCCTCAAAGTCGAAACAGATTTTGGCAAAGAACAAGAGCGATTCCGTTGCACTTCATAATAAAGCAGATTCCTACTGCTGGGGGCTAATGACACTTTACTGTTGAAGTGAACCGAGTTTATGTGTCACCAGTAAAGCCACCAATAGCCCTCAGCAGTAGCAGGAATCCGTTTTATTACGAAGTGCAGCGGAAAAAGAAAAATTCCCTATTGTTCACTGCCAAAATCACAGTTTTGACTTTGAGAGTGAATATCTCAGGAACTAAGCAGGGTATATTAATAAGCGTTACATCAATCTTTCAAGAATTTATTTATCTTTCATATAAAAAAGGATTCATTCAAATCGGTTGAAATTTGCGGTTGCTACAGCGAAAAATCTGCTGGGTTGTTTTTTTTTGGCACACCCTGTATAATACTGAAATGGGAAAAATTTAGGGTTACAGAAACTTCAACACCGTTTGTGGGGTTAACGACAAACAGCAGAGAGCCAATTCTTGCATCATTCGAAAGCCTGAAGTCTACTGTACTCAGAACGGATTGAAACCCTTTCGCCAAATTTATCGTTTTATCACAACAATCAGGAACACGAAAAAAATCCACGAAAAAGCCGATTTTCAGTAGTTAAGAAAGAATCCAATTTGTGGGGACCGCGTCAAACTGCGTTAAGAAAAAGAGTGGTGCTATATAGGTAACAAGTCACGCTGATTTCAAATCCGATTGAAACCAATATAAATAAACTCTCCTTTTAACAGAAAATGGACGTTGAAAAACGACGAATTCAGTTTTTGAGAAAAAAATGCCCTTTAACGGCTGAAATATGGTTCAAAATGCATCTTATTCGATAGCTCGTACTCTGTTTCATATAAGTACATCACTTCCTACCATCAATAACCGAACATAAAAAAGAATTTGCGCTTGAAGTTGCGAAAACCGTTTTCGGACCATATTTTGCCCGTATTTTTGTATTTTCTAAACGGCGCAGCCGGACGAAGCGTGCCCATCCCTAATTACTGTTCTAGCTCAAAAGGTTGCAGTGTTAAGCCCGGTTCACACTACGAAATAAGAAGTAAGAAATAAGAAATAAGGCGACTGCAATAAGAAATAAGCGGAGCGTTCACACTACGAAATAAGAAATCAGCACAGTAAAAATCAGCTGCAGTGTATAGTAAGCGTCAGAAATCTTTTCGTCTTAGCAATTTTTGGAAACTAAGCGATTTATGGTCATAGTAGACCAGCAGAACACCAAAAACACTTAAATGATAGTACACATTTATCGCATTTTTGGTAGGTTCTTTGAACATAAGCAGTCAACTGCAAGTCGCACAGTCAAGAACGGGTATATCCAATCCGAAAAGCAGTGAACAGGCCATAAATGCCTTGAAACGTGTCAATAATCTACTTAAGATCATAATTTCTGTGTAAAACAGCAGGCAACTGCTGAAAAAACCTTGGTTTGTACGTGTATAGGCAGTACTTATAGGTTTCTGACCGCTTTTCGTCTTTAGACAGTCGTTTCAGACTTTATTATGACATGCTACACGCTTAAAGTGAAAGAAAACTCTTATTTCAGATGAAAAAAGTTTAGCACGGCGCAACTCTTATTTCGTGGCTATTTCTTATTTCTTACTTCGTAGGTGTGAACCGGTACGAAATAAGAAATAAGGCCGCTATTTCTTATTTCTTATTTCGTAGTGTGAACCGGGCTTTATGGCCGATCAAATTTGACTGAAATTGTCAAATTTGACCATCAACTTTGACCAATGATTTCCACATGTACAAATAGTGAGAATATAAAGGAGAATATAAATATAGGAACTATATAAAACAAATATAAGGAGAATCTAGGACCTTATCCTAAAGCGGAACACAGCGCCCGTCTTTTTTAACTAGTTTCAAATATCGATTATACGCCCACCTATGCAGTTGGAAATCGTATTTTCGTGTTTTTCCCGAACTTGAAAACGTTAACCGCGGCTAAATTCGGAACTAACTCTGCGGTTGGCGTTTTGGTACTTTTGCAGTCTGTCTGAAGGAGATGAAGTTGGAGAGCTCAAGTCGCCGATCAACCGATTTTAAACGCTGGTCTCACGCTTACACCCTCAGGATAAGGCTCAGGTTCTGTCCTATCATCTGCTAAGAGTCCATGCTGTACATGATTACGCAATAATTATGAAGTTAATAGCAGACGGTTTCTAAAAGGCAAAACATTACTAACACTAAAATCCATAGAAGCAATGTACTTGGTTAAGAAATGAGGAGAGCAATTATCGAACTACGTTTGACTAGCAGCTTTATAATCTTCTGCTGTTTCAGATGTGCAAGCAGCTGCTGAAGAGTAACAGAATGTTTATATTCTTTGTTAGAGTTGCTCGAAAATCATTGAGACAAACAAATCAGACATTAGATTTTCAGAGATCAGTAGCAAATAAAACAGAAGGGAAAAGAGACAAGAGAATAGAGCTTAGTCAGCGGCAGTTTGAGATTCTTTGGCCTTAGGTTTCGATCCATCAGCTGGGTCCCGGTCGGTTGAACTTTCGGACTTTTTCGGGGTCGACTTAGTAGCCGTGGACTGTTTCGACTTTGAAATGGTCGACTGCTGTGTCTTCGGCTCAGTTCGGCCGGTCGAATCCAGCGTCTGCGAGTGTTGGGCGGCGGTCTGGTCTGAACTTTGAGTCGGTGGTCGAGCTGTGCTGTCGTCTGCCGGAGTTCGGGCCGTCCTTTCTGCTGCAGCCCTCTTGACGTGAATCCGCTTAGAAACGAAAGTGAGAACTAACATGATGACAGCCAAGAGCATCCAGGCGCCAAGGATGCAGAGTGAGATTCCCCAGGCCGGCACGGCCGCCTCCTCTGCTAACGACGCCTGCACACACACCACACACACACTGCACAGTACTAGTCTACCACGCCACATAGTACTACAACGCAATATGAAGATTCTGTACAATGATTTTTGCTTTTTAGATTGCTTTAAACCAATTCTTCTACACCCAATCAAGCACTTTTAGTGACCTACGGTACTTGCATACATGTAACAGGGGTGTCTGCCCCCCACCCGACTTAGGCCAGACCCCCTGGATGGGGGACACCCCCCGGAGACGATTTCGCCGACCCCCCTCCGATTTTCCTGGCAAGTAAATTTTTCAGCAAATTTTTACGATTTTTGGCGATTTGTAGCCAAAAAGTTGCGATCGGCGAGGCAGCGGCGGCAGCGGGATGATTTAAGAGTCAGTCTCTGGGCCAATCGAGTTTCAGTATTCAGACCCAAAAATGAAACTTTGGCGTGGAGGGCTCAAAGTTGGAGGACTAATACGTATGGATAGGTTATATAACCACCGCAAAGGATGTCCCGATTCGACGCTCCACGCTCGAGATACGGCCTTCTGAAAATCGGTCCGCTTAACTATGGGACCAAATTTTCAAAATCGAATTAATAGCGCACTAATCAGTATTGGGACTTAAAAATTGGGGGTTTACGGTAACTTTTAGAGTACTTTCAGAATCAACGGTCAAATTCCATTTTCAATGAAAAAAAATTTTTTCGACCCCCTTTGGAGCTCCCTAGCTCGTCTGGGGCCCCCCCTGCACCGTTTTTTTTATGTCAGAATATTGTAGCGCTATCAATTCCCTACAGTTTGGTATAAGCCACATTTTCTTACCCGTGGAAGAAAGTGGTGAAATATGGCTTCAAATTTGAAAAATCCTCAAATTTTTAGTTTTGGTTTTGGTTTTAGTATCAAAAAATTTGAGGATTTTTCAAATTTGAAGCCATATTTCACCACTTTCTTCCACGGGTCAGCCAATGTGGCTTATACCAAACTGTAGGGAATTGATAGCGCTACAATATTCTGAAATAAAAGAAACGGTGTAGGGGGGCTTCCAGACGAGCTAGGGGGCTCCAAAGGGGGTCGAAAAAATTTTTTTTCATTGAAAATGGAATTCGACCGTTGATTCTGAAATTACTCTAAAAGTTACCCTAAATCCCCAATTTTTAAGTCCCAACACTGATTAGTGCGCTAGAAACTCCAGCAGGAAATTTTGGTGCAGTACAAAAACTAAAAATTTGTGGATTTTTCAACTTTGAAGCCATATTTCACCACTTTCTTCCACGGGTCAGCCAATGTGGCTTATACTAAACTGTAGGGAATTGATAGCGCTACAATATTCTGAAATAAAAAAAACGGTGTAGGGGTTCCAGACGAGCTAGGGGGCTCCAAAGGGGGTCGAAAAAATTTTTTTGCATTGAAAATGGAATTCGACCGTTGATTCTGAAAGTACTCTAAAAGTTACCCTATGCCCCCAATTTTTAAGTCCCAACACTGATTATTGCGCTAGAAATTCGATTTTGAAATTTTGGTCCCATAGTTAAGCGGACCGATTTTCAGAAGGCCGTATCTCGAGCGTGGAGCGTCGAATCGGGATATCCTTTGCGGTGGTTATATAACCTATCCATACGTATTAGTCGTCCAACTTTGAGCCCTCCACGCCAAAGTTTCATTTTTGGGGTCTGAATATGGCAAAGGACCAAGACTCGATCGGTTCAGAGACTGACTCTTAAAGTTGCCGCCGCACGCTGCGGCGTGGTTCAGAAAAAAGGGAGCATGGATTGGTCCCGTGCTTTTAGACCCTAATTTCTCTAATTCTTCATGAAATCAAGCGCGGTTTTTAGCGTAATTTATCGCATCCGGTCATGCTATCGCCGTTTTAGCATAATCCTTTTCTGGGTTAGGTGTAGCTGGGGGGGGGAAATCAGGGAAGGTCAGAAATGGACTAGATATTAGCTAATTAATTAACTTTCTTATGAGCCGCTACTAGTACTTGTATTTTTGGGTCGGGGGGGGGGGGTCCCGTAACCTGTCTCGGGGGGTTGAGGGGGGTTGGCCTTTTCAGCTAGGGGGTAACCCCTCCAAACCCCCTAATACATGTATGGATATGACCATTCTGGACGATTTTGGAATTTTGCCAAAAAATAATCGACAATGATATTTATCAATAAAACTTGTCAGTTTGTAATTAATTATGATAAATTAAAACATTAGTTTCTGTTTGGGATCGGTTCTTGATTCCCCCCAGCTACACCTGATCCGTTTTGTGTATACGTCTGAAACGCCATGTTTTGGATGTGTTAACTGAAGAGGCCACTTTGAAGATTTCATACATTGCCAGTGCTCTTACCACGGCGCATTGTTTGTTTGTGTCAGACAGAACGGAGCGACGCGACTTTTTTGGTTGGTGGTTTGTGAAGGCTGATCAGAGGAAATGCTGCCCGAGTTGCCAGAAAAGAGATCCTTGGTTGAACGGTAGGTAGGCAGGAGGTCTAGTAGTGCTTGCTAGTAGTAAGTCATACATGTAACAGGTCATCCGCCGAAGGGTGGTTGGGGGTCTGGCGCGCCCCGGCAGGTCTGAGCCCAAATTTTGGGAGGGGTTGGGCACTAAAAACGCTAAAAAATCTTTTAAAAATCGCAATTTTTTGGGTAAAAATCGTCAAAAATCGCTAATTTGGGATGAAATAAAGTGCTGTTTTGCAGGCGATTTTGGCAATTTTTGTGTCTGAAATTGGAAAAATTCGCAAAAATTTGCTCAAAAAATTACTTGCCCGCAAAAATCGGAGGGGTTTTCGCAAAGATCGTATCGGGAGTCCCCATCCGCGGTGTCTGGCCTAAGTCGGGTGGGGGGCAGACCCCCGGACCCCCTCTTACATTCTTACATGTATGTAGTTAGTAGTAGGTACTTTTTTGTGTTCTTGTTGCTGTAGTTTACTTTCTGCCTACTTTCTTGCACGGTGCATTTATTATTAGGAGCTGCGCTGCAGTAACTAAAAATCCCTGTGTTAGAGGCAATTTCAGTAGTGTCCGAAAATTAAGAAAAAGACATCTGGCATAAAAATTGCTTACCAGGTAAATCGGGAGAAATGAACAATCTGAAAGTAATTTGGGCGGGTTGCCGGTCCGTGGCGGCCAGACTGTCTGTTACGTCTCGGCTAGGTTAAAATATGCTATTCTAAGCTCATTTACAGCTAATCTAGGCATGCCTTTATCATAATTTTTTACACAAAATTCTTCATAAAAATTCCTGAGGGGGTAGGCGAGAGCCTGAAGGGGTCAACTCCCTAGCTTTCCTTTCCCATGTCTGACTGCATTCTACAAAAGCACTGCACTGGTCATTGCATGCGTTATGGTGAGAAATGGTTTCTAGATTGCAGGTGTGCCAGCGATTGCCCTGATCAGCAAGAGCTTTTGCTTGAAGGTCTCAAGGACGTATACGACTGGTTGAAGAGTGTCGAGCGAACTTGGTGTAGCAAATACTCTGCAGCCTTGCCGGTGCTGCTCGTTGAGCGCTTTGACCACGAGCAAGTGTGGCAGCAGTTGGAGATTCAGAACGCAGCTACTGTTAAGCGGTTGGGTCGGCTTCTGAAAGAAGCGCGCAGTCCATCGTTGCTTAGGGATGACTGCTTGCAAGAACTTGTTCAAGAAGGACTCACTTTCTTCAGCCAACAACAGCCAACTGTCGGTATATATTTTGTTCTACAGTTGTTCGTAGCCAGGAACAAATAGGCTTCATCTTCAAGCTTCGGAAGTCAGGCGGCCGATTCTTCTGTACCACTGGGTCTAACTGTTGTACAGGCGAGATATGGGCGGCCCGGCTGCACATTAAACCATCTGCCACCTTTAGGGCTACATAGTTTTCTACATTTTATATAAAAATTCTGACTGACGCCCAAATAAACGCACACGCCCAAATTAACGGCACCCTGGCAGAATACAGTTGCAGAAGATGGTGATGATGAGATGACGGAAGCAGACGAGATGGTAAGAGAATCGAACGATCCGGCAGATATTGATGAAGGGGTTGAAAGTCATGTCAACAGTACGCTGCGCGTAGGGAGTGCCGGACGGCGTTCACAAGTGGACGACGACTTCTTCCGACTAGACGAAATGAATGCTTTCCTGGAGCTGGAAGACGCCAAAGAGGCCAGACGCAGTAGGGGCGAGACGGAGACCGAAGATGCAACAAACCTTTTCGAAGAGGTCGCTTTGTTTACTGCCGCGCCGCAGTTGAGTTGACCTCAACAGTTTCAGGCTGGCACAGATGATGGATGTATGTACGGCGACTTTTTTGACCCTCCTCTCAATTCAGTGCAGAAATCGAAGAGAAAGTCGGTCAGCTTTGACTTGCCGTCTACTTCGGGCGAGTCTGAGTAAGTCAGCGAGAGCATGTTAACAAATGTTTTGTGGAAAATTCTAAAATTTCATTTAAAATTCACTCAAAACTTTCTAGTTAAAGTCAAGTTTTTGACAAAAACTGCCTCAAAACCGAATTTGCAACACAAATTTTGTCAAAAAATCAGAATTATTTTGCGAAAATTTCGTAGTCTGGAGTCTGGAGGAATGGTGCGTAGTTGCCAAAATTGATTTCTGTTTCTTAAAAACGCATCTGGAGGATTTCTAGCAGCCTCTAGCAACGTTTGGTAGACTTATATTTTCGTCCCCCCCTTCGCCCGCCCTGGACACCTCGCATGCACATATATGGGATCGAGGCCATGTTGGGGGCCGGCCGACTCTAGGCTATGTAGTGTCATTTGCATGTGAGATAGAGACTCTTTCTGATACTCTCTATTCCTTTGTTCTCTTCAGCTCTGAGCAAAAAGAAGAAACAGATGACAAAGATGACAAAGCAGAATCGGAGTTTGTTCTGCGTCAAAATAAGGTTGCACATTACGGTGCCGTATTTGCCAAATTGCCACTGTTTCTAGTTGCGCTCTCGTATTGCCGAGCTTGAGCAAGAGAACTTACAACAAAAGTCGTGGCAGATGTCTGGCGAAATTCTGGCACAAAGTCGACCGGAAGATGCACTTTTACAGGAGCATTTAGATTTTGAATACGCCACCAAGCTGCGTACGTACGATTGCATTCTGTCCTTTCTATCGTTTCCGTTTCCCGTACTTTAGCGCCGGTTGTAACACAAGAAACGACGTTGCAGCTTGAACTCTTGATCAAACAGCGGATCAAGGACAAGGTAACATTAGCTTTAAGCTCTACTAGTCTATAGTCCGTTCAAAAAAAGAGCGAGCTGGCGGTTTTTTGCGAATAACTTTTTATGGAGCCATCGGAGCGACTTGGGCCTCATAACCAAAGTTGTAGAGCAGGTCGAGCTCCGGTCTGGGGTAAACCCTAATCTGCGCTACGTTCACTCTGAACACTAATTTGCGCTACGTTGAAAAAATGAGCTTTTTTCCTAATTCCGATGAAGTTGAGCTGACTTCAGAATTCGATTCTTCAGAGTTCAGAGTCCTTGGGGAGTTCAATGATGCTTTCGTGACGTTTCCAGGTCAAACCGTTCCGGAGATATGGCCGGTCAAAGTTTGCAAAAATCGCGAAAAATGGCGTTTTTTCGAAAATTTCACCAATTTGGGGCGGAAATATAGACAGGCCGATGGATTTGGTTGAAACTTCCTGAAGAGGGTATTCAGGACCGCTGGAATCGATTTTGACACTTCCGGACCCTGAAAATTTGACCCTGATACCGTAATATGGGTCCCAAGGTGAATACCTCAGACATGCCGTATTCTGCAAGAGTTTTTTGCGAATAACTTTTTTGGGAGGCCTCGGAGCGACTTGGGCCTCAGAACCAAAGTTGTAGAAAAGGTTGAGCTCCGGTCTGGGGTAAATCCTAATCTGCGCTACGTTCACTCTGAACACTAATTTGCGCTACGTGAAAAAATGAGCTTTTTTCCTAATCGCGATGAAAATGAATTGACTTCAGAATTCGATTCTAGAGTCTTTGGGGAGTTCAATGATGCTTTCGTGACGTTTCCAGGTTAAACCGTTCCGGAGATATATCCGGTCAAAGTTTGCAAAAATCGCGAAAAATGGCGTTTTTTCGAAAATTTCACTAATTTGGGGCGGAAATATAGACATACAGATGGATTTGGTTGAAACTTCCTGAAGAGGGTATTCAGGACCGCTGAAATCGATTTTGACACTTCCGGACCCTGAAAATTTGACCCTGATACCGTAATACGGTTCCCAAGACGAATTCCACAGACATGCCATTCCACAAGAGTTTTTATCTTTTTTATTACGGTATCAGGGTCAAATTTTCAGGGTCCGGAAGTGTCAAAATCGATTTCAGCGGTCCTGAATACCCTCTTCAGGAAGTTTCAACCAAATCCATCTGTATGTCTATATTTCCGCCCCAAATTAGTGAAATTTTCGAAAAAACGCCATTTTTCGCGATTTTTGCAAACTTTGACCGGATATATCTCCGGAACGGTTTAACCTGGAAACGTGACGAAAGCATCATTGAACTCCCCAAAGACTCTAGAATCGAATTCTGAAGTCAATTCATCTTCATCGCGATTAGGAAAAAAGCTCATTTTTTCACGTAGCGCAAATTAGTGTTCAGAGTGAACGTAGCGCAGATTAGGATTTACCCCAGACCGGAGCTCAACCTTCTCTACAACTTTGGTTCTGAGGCCCAAGTCGCTCCGAGGCCTCCCAAAAAAGTTAATTGCAAAAAACTCTTGCAGAATACGGCATGTCTGAGGTATTCACCTTGGGACCCATATTACGGTATCAGGGTCAAATTTTCAGGGTCCGGAAGTGTCAAAATCGATTCCAGCGGTCCTGAATACCCTCTTCAGGAAGTTTCAACCAAATCCATCTGTATGTCTATATTTCCGCCCCAAATTAGTGAAATTTTCGAAAAAACGCCATTTTTCGCGATTTTTGCAAACTTTGACCGGATATATCTCCGGAACGGTTTAACCTGGAAACGTCACGAAAGCATCATTGAACTCCCCAAGGACTCTAGAATCGAATTCTGAAGTCAGCTCATCTTCATCGGAATTAGGAAAAAAGCTCATTTTTTCAACGTAGCGCAAATTAGTGTTCAGAGTGAACGTAGCGCAGATTAGGGTTTACCCCAGACCGGAGCTCGACCTGCTCTACAACTTTGGTTATGAGGCCCAAGTCGCTCCGATGGCTCCATAAAAAGTTATTCGCAAAAAACCGCCAGCTCGCTCTTTTTTTGAACGCACTATAGTACCACACATTTGCGCCGCTTGGTTAAGTCAAACTTAATTCTTGTCAACATTGGAAGGTTTGTAGAGTTGGCTACGTAACCGATTATTTTCAAAGGCCTGCGCTGCGACCTTACAGCGCTTCCCTCTGAACGACAATGAAGCGTTAAGACGAACAAATGCCTCAGTCACATTTTTGCAGATGTATAGTTATTATTGATACGACACAGCTGTGTGAATGCTGAGTGAAAGGGTACATAGTCCCAGATAGTGGGCAGTCGAATCCTTGATGTAACAGGGTTTGGGATTCTGCCTAATTCCGATTTAGGCCACACCTCCTCTAGACGATTTTTCTGGTAAATAATTTTTTCAGGTTTTTCATTTTTTCATATTTTAGAGACGCTAAGATTGCCTGTAAAACAGCTATATTTGTGCCCAGTTAGCGGTTTTTCACGATTTTTAGCCGAAAATTGCGATTTTTTGAGCGTTCTTAGTACCCTACCCCCTCCCCCAGCCCAGAATATGGGCTCAGACCCTCTCCCCCGATCTGCGATGATGATGACTTGTTACATGTACAGTAGAACCTCCATTAATGGGAAGCTTTTTGTGTCACCAACCGACAAAATTCCTATGCTGAAGCATTATAGAAAACCTTTGTAAACGGGAAATAGGACACCACAGGGGCATGCAGAGGCAAATTTAACCTCCGTATAAGGGGACGAATCTCCGAAATTCTTACCCCAACTGCCCGATTTATGGTCAAAGACTATAAATAGTTTGTTTGTTTAGTGTTACTGACTTAACCGAGTTTTCCTTTTGTCTACTATGTGGTCTACCTGTTGCTTAGGTTTTCATTGATTAATTTGTTGCATTTCTATAATTGCAAAACGCTGTAAGCTAACAGAAGTGACAAAGAATTCGACCAGTTAAGGTCTAATCAGCTGTCTGTTTTAGACATTTGATGATGTTGAACGCAAAGAGAAACCGAAATTGGAGCCCCAGAAGTACAGAAACGAACTGGCTTTCGAACAGCAGAAGTCTAAACAGTCGCTTGCGGAACTTTACGAACAAGAGTTTTTAAAGAAAACTCAGGTGGACTCTGTACGTATCCTAACTCCACTCAGACCGCCGTTATTCTCAGACGCAGCAAGCTGAGCAGAAGAACCCCAATCACGACCACATACGAAAATTGATGCGAAACTTGTTCGGTCAACTCGATGCACTCAGCAATTATCATTACGCACCGAAACAGGTCAGTGCAATACGGTGTTGGTTGGCACTTGGTCACTCTTTATTTCAGCAAGAGCCTGAAGTACGAATCGTGAACAACATGCCAAGTTTGCGGTTGGAGGAAGTGGCGCCCGTAGCTGCCAGCGATGCTGTCTTACTGGCCCCTGAAGAAGTCAAGGTACAAATGAAAGATCTTGTACATGGGGCAAAATATGCCATATCTAGCGGTCTACCGATTTAGAGGCGTCAGTCTTTTTTGGCGCATTGCAAAAAGTCTGCTTTTGTGTTTTTGAAAGGCAGCCGCCTTTGAGAGTGCTGCACTGGAACTCTGTCTTTCTGGCTATCGTGTGATCTGTTTGTAAGGTGCCCACAAGAGGAGAGTTAAAATCGAAAGCGGAGAGATCGGAGTCGGATAGGAAAAGAGAGCGACGTCAGAAAAAAGCGCACCTAAAACTGAGATCGAAGCGAAATGCCGCAAAGGACTCGTTGGAAGCTCTGCGCAAAGTCGGAAAGCTGAAACGAACAAAAGTACGTAAGATTAGTGTGTAGTTGACATAGCACATCAAGATGTGTTCAGAAACTGAGTGACCACAACAAACCAGACACCACTTCAAACGCTTTCTTCGCCAAGCTCCAGCAGGAGGTGAGCGGCGAAATTGTGAAGAAGAAGAAAAATGGGGGCGAACGGTTAGGTGGAAACGGGAGAACCAAGTCGGGTGCTGCGTACAAGTTATAAATAAACTTTTCTGGTTCGAATGCTACAACTATGGAAACTCTCTAACACAACGCAGACGGCACAATTCGTTTAATTAAGAGTCAGTTCGCGAGAGAATCGACCCTGCTATGTGCAAGTCGAAAAATCGGCCATCGTGAAAACTTAGCCCTGGGGTCTCCGGTTTGGGGAAGTTGTACCTAACGATGACTTGTGCTAAACCTGAAGAGCACAGCCCTCTAGGTTCCCTGGTCCGGCAGAGCCAGCCCTCGGAAGCAGGGTGGGCAACCATCAAAATCGGACTGTCAATAGGTCATGTTTGACTGAGTGTCACTTGCGATCCAAAGCAGCTAGAACGTTGTGCTTGGTGCCCAACGAATCGTCATGACATGGGCTTTCGTTTGCCGCATAAGTAGTACTGTTTCGCTGTTTGGTTCTCTAACCACGACATCGAATGTGAAAAAATCCGCAAAAAAATTTAATGGTGAAGTTCACTAAATTAGATTTTTCTCGAAAATAAAAAAAGGTACCCTCGGGATTTTTTTATATTTTATAGCCCTGTGAATTGCGCTTCTAACGGTGTATAGAAAGTGGCAAAAACGCATGCCTCTGCATATCAAATTTCCACTCAAAGTTCAAAGATAACCAAAAATTCGCTTATTTACCACTCTTTAAGCATTTGTATCCCATGCCTATGTATGTATGTATGTATGTATGTATGTATGTATGTATGTATGTATGTATGTATGTATGTATGTATGTATGTATGCAATATGTATTGTATGTATGTATGTATGTATGTATGTATGTATGTATGTATGTATGTACCCTATAAAATTTATTTACACAAATCCATGTATGTATGTATGTCATATGTATGTATGTATGTATAATGTTTGTATGTATGTATGTATAATTATGCTTAGTAGGAAGTTGATTCATTAGAAACTGATAATGAATTTCATAGTGAGAAATGACCAAACTAAGCTACATCAATGGCGTATCCAGGATTTTGCTAAAGGGGGGGTGTAAATTTTTGAAGTTGCCTGGTTGGGCCCCTGCCCAACAAGGGCGAGAAAATTTTGAGAAATTAGCCTTCTAAAAATGGCTTTTAAAAGATATTCTGATCATAAAATAGACAGTTTTAGATCATGGTTAGACAGTTTGAGTACATAATTCCTTCATTTCTCTGATTTTTAGTCAATTTTCCTTCCTACCTCCGCCGCAAAGGTGGGTGTACCCACCCTACACCCCCTGGATACGCCACTGAACTATGTATCAGTCAAGGATCACTTATCAGATCACCCATTTCTGTTGCGCCACAATTCGTCTTCAACATTGACATGGTTGTGATCATTTATGTAAGCATCACAGCGGATGTAAATGTACTCATCAGTATCTTGGGGCTGTTCAATGTCAAGTTGCTCATCTTCATTTTCAGGAACTAAAAGATAACACAAGACAATGAAGAAAATTTGCTGCGTCCCTATTACTCTGAGTACGCTGTCGCTTTTGTGCAGGTCCTCTTGCCCTGGTTGCCCTGCCATCACTGCGTGCTTTGCGTGAAAAGTAGGACATAATTTGTTGCTCCATAAGGTACTCGTTTGGCTGGAATCGAAGTGAAGCTGCAACATATGTACATGAATGTAATAATTAGGATTAGGTTTCAGTTCATGTGCTAACCACTAGAATCCCGAACATAAGGCATTTCCTTTGCCAGTGTCCCAGCATTATGCTTCATTCGGTCTGTACGACCTTCATCAAACTTCTCATCCAGCCAAGCCACCTGGTTCGAGTTAAAGCGAATGTTTGGTGAAGATTCACGCAGAGCCCAACCTGGTTCTAATGGCTTATGTCCTGCAATGCATTGACTATTGATCGCTTCTTCAGTATCAACCTCCCTTTCGAGTTGTTGATGGATGTCATTTGAACTTGTGAAAATATTCTCAAGATTGTTCTGATACATTTGCTGAGCCACATCCTGCATTGTTTGTCGCTCTGGAATCATCTGATGTACCCATCAGATGAGTGTCTGATGAGATTTCCGTAAAACTGGTATTTTCGGCTGCACCCTTCTTCAGGGCAATCAAAAGGTTCGTTTTCGTTTGCAGTCTCAAAAACCACTGTTTTGTCAACTTCCATTTCATCATCATCATCAGACTCATCAGTGCTTTGAACACGCTGCTGGGACAATTGGACTTGATCAGGTTGTGCCAGTGTTGGGTCTTCAATGTCGCTTTCTGGATCAAGCATGCCTTGATCATTTTCTGCTTCTGCTGTGTTGATTTGATCTGTTGGGTAGAAAGAAACACCAACTGGCTTCCAGTAGTCTTTCCCTGGATCTGGTACTGCAGATCTTCATGATATTCCAGTGTTGTACTGAACCTTTCTTTATTTCCTTTGTTTTCCCATACTTTCTTTGGAATCACTCTGCCCTCGACAATGTTTGGCTTCGCCAAGCCTCCAAAACACCATCATAAATGCCAGCAGAGGGGTCAACCATACATACATACATACATACATACATACATACATACATACATACATACATACATACATACATACAAACATACAAACATACATACATACAAAAATACATAAATAAACATGGGATACATGCTTAAAAGTGGTAAATAAGCGATTTTTTGGTTATCTTTGAACTTTAGTGGAAATTTGATATGCAGAGGCATGCGTTTTGCCACTTTCTATACACCGTTAGAAGCGCAATTGAGAGGGCTATAAAATGCAAAAAAATCCCGAGGGTACCTTTTTTTATTTTCGAGAAAAAATCTAATTTAGTAAACTTCACCATGAAATTTTTACGGATTTTTTCACTTCGGTGTCGTGGTTAGAGAACAAAACAGCGAAACAGTACCTTATGCGGCAAACGAAAGCCCATGTCATGACGATTCGTTGGGCACCAAGCACAACGTTCTAGCTGCTTTGGATCGCAAGTGACACTCAGTCAAACATGACCTATTGACAGTCCGATTTTGATGGTTGCCCACCCTGCTTCCGAGGGCGGGCACTGCCGGACCAGGGAACCTAGAGGGCTGTGCTAATACAGGTCTAGCACAAGTCATCGTTAGGTACAACTTCCCCAAACCGGAGGTCCCAGGCCTGAGTTCGATTTTTCGACTTGCACATAGCTGTGAAGAACAAGGGTCGATTCTCTCGCGAACTGACTCTTAAGTAGCCTTACTGTTGCATTAAAAGACGTTGACTGTGCCAAAACAGAACTTCTGTGTTGACAAAGCAAATTCTCGATCAGCCTATTTGCAGTATTACGTAAGGTGATGCAACGCAGTTCACTGACTCCTGAGTCCACTCACCCTTTGATCCACAACTTGAATGCGTTCTTGTGTCCAGTTTCTTTTGCGCTAAACTTCACGAACCAAAAATCAGGATTAAAAGGTTTCATGGTTTGAAAAAAATATGATCGGTGTTTACGAGTTGGCTATTTCGCAAATCATTGCATTGCGCTTAGAGACACTTACATACTTCATGCGGCCTGCATCACGCAGCGTTTAGCGTGATCGTGCTCATTAACACTTGGAAACGGGATTAATTGTTTTGCATTTAATTAGTGAGGAGAGTTAACAGGGAAACGGGTGACAGTAGAGTACAAGGCGCATATGTAGTTAAGAGCTCTCAGTTTCAATATTGGTGTCGGGGTAGTGACTGATTGTGACAAAATCGCTGTCGGGTTCGTTTAATACTCTGTCACATTAGGTGTAATCAGAATGTCCAGAACAAGTATCATCAATAGAATCTGTTGTTTGCCAAATAGTCGTAGTTAAAAGAACGAGTTTATTTACTAAGTAGTTGTTTGCGTCAGTTTGCTCATTTTCATGAAATATCAGTGAGTAGGTCGGAGAGCATACGGTGACTTCAGCTCCAATTCTCTACGAATCCTCGATCTCCATTTTCTCCTTAAACATTTTATTATAAAAAATATGTACCATACATACAGTATTGGTCGGTCTGGACTGGCCGGGCCTGCCATAGTTTGGGAACTTTACTAAAAGTAAAAGTCCGATTTGTACTAACAGTTTATATGAGTTATTTAATAGCTTTAGCCTCAGAATGCTTTTAACATGCATTTTGCGAGAAAGTCAACTTAGCTATAAGGGAACGAGGTCAAGCAACTTTTTTTCCCCGATCCGGCTGGTGTCGAAATATGTCAAAATAGATACCAAACAGGGCATAACAGTGCATGTCGAACATCGGGGACCCCCTAGAACCTAAGCTGTACCCCTCAAAGTTGGGTCACAAGCCACTTATAGACCAATTTTTTTGTGTCTGACAGTCTCAGCTCAAACGATCACCATTCTCTCATTTCTCTAGATACAGAATTGGTCTGCACATGGTTCGATAGCTCTAATGGTGGCCTTTCTTGTGCTGACTACAGGCTACGGAGACCTACCCAGTTACTGAGATATTCTCGAAAAACTGAAAAATTTCCGAAAAACACTGCCTCCACAAGTTATGACACAACAATATGAGCAATACGTAACTTCT
>JASANB010004578.1:0-27964 GCA_030248155.1 Sabatieria punctata | reverse complement strand
ACAGTAACTCTGGGCAAAAAACCTGTGTACCCTGTGTACCACGCAACCAAACCAATAATAGGTCCACTTACTGTTCGTGCTTGTCCTGTCCGTCTCTAAACACATACGCCCGGTTAACACTACGAAATTAGAAATAAGAACTAAAGTCTGTTCAAAAATGTTTGGCGCTGGGTACATCCGGCAGTGTCCCGAATTTATGCGTGGTGCGAACCCCATACATGTATATATGGATCTGTTCCTCTCATCAACGAGACTACTATGCTGTTCTCGAAATTTGCATATTGAACTTCAGTTAGAAGCAAGAAGCCTGACAAAAAAATCGACTTTTTTGGCAAAGCGCCAATTTTTCTGCCGATACCAGATTCGCATTCCCCAACCTTCAGGCATCTTGAAAATACTACCATATATGGGTCTACGATCAACCCTACCAAAGTTACACTCGATTTTCTAACGCCGACAAGCGGTCAAAATTTTGTTCTCCCATAGTTAAGCACAATAATTCATTCAAGATCGAACACATGGGGGTTTTTTTCTTCCAACCAATTTCAGCTTCACGGTTCTATATTATATCGGACATGCTGAATCCAGCCGTCACATTGGTCTTGCTCTACGACTTTGATTTTTGCTAGAAATTTGACCTTGAAGTTAGGGTGTACACCTGAATTTCATGAAAAGCCTTACCTAATGTATCTTGTGTGGCCCTGGTCAAAACCCCATACATGTATATATGAATCTGTTCCTCTCATCAACGACACTACTATGCTGTTCTCGAAATTTGCATATTGAACTTCAGTTAGAAGCAAGAAGCCTGACAAAAAAATCGACTTTTTTGGCAAAGCGCCAATTTTTGCACCGATACCAGATTCGGATTCCCTAACCTTCAGGCATCTCGAAAATACTACCATATATGGGTCTACGATCAACTCTACCAGAGTTACAGTCGATTTTATAATGCCGACAAGACAACAACACTTTCTGAAATTCAGGTGGACACCCTAACTTCGAGGTCAAATTTCTAGCAAACATCAAAGCTGTAGAGAAAAACCAGTGTGACCGCTGGATTCAGCATGTCCGAAGTAATATAGAACCGTGAAGCTGAAATTGCTTGGAGGAAAAAAACCCCCATGTGTTCGATCTTGAATGAATTTTTGTGCTTAACTATGGGAGAGCAAAATTTTGACCACTTGTCGGCGTTAGAAAATCGAGTGTAACTTTGGTAGGGTTGATCGTAGACCCTTATATGGTAGTATTTTTGAGATGCTTGAAGACTGGGGAATCCGAATCTGGTATCAGCATGAAAATTGGCGCTTTGCCAAAAAAGTCGATATTTTTGTCAGGCCTCTTTCTTCTAACTAAAGTACAATGTGCAAATTTCGAGAACAGTATAGTAATCTCGTTGATGAGAGGAACAGATCCATATATACATGTATGGGGTTTGGACCAGGACCACGCAAGATACACTGGGTAAGGCTGTTCATGAAATTTGGGTGGACACCCTAACTTCGAGGTCAAATTTCTAGCAGAAATCAAAGTGGTAGAGCAAAACCACTGTGACCGCTGGATTCAGCATGTCCGAAATAACATAGAACCGTGAAGCTGAAATTGATTGGAGGAAAAAAACCCCCATGTGTTCGATCTTGAATGAATTTTTGTGCTTAACTATGGGAGAACAAAATTTTGACCGCTTGTCGGCGTTAGAAAATCGAGTGTAACTTTGGTAGGGTTGATCGTAGACCCATATATGGTAGTATTTTCAAGATGCCTGAAGGTTGGGGAATGCGAATCTGGTATCGGCAGAAAAATTGGCGCTTTGCCAAAAAAGTCGATTTTTTTGTCAGGCTTCTTGCTTCTAACTGAAGTTCAATATGAAAATTTCGAGAACAGTATAGTAGTCTGGTTGATGAGAGGAACAGATCCATATATACATGTATGGGGTTCACACCACGCATAAATTCAGGACACTGCGGGATGTACCCAGCGCCAAAGATTTTTGAACAGACTTTAGTTGCCTTATTTCTTATTTCGCACTGGTTCACACCTGTGCACTATGAAATAAGAAATAGCCACGAAATAAGAGTTGCCGCCGTTTTTCTCGTCTGAGAAAAGAGTTTTCTTTCACTTTAAGCGTATAGCATGTCATAACAAGATCTGAAACGACTGTCTAAGACGAAAAGTGGTCAGAAACCTACCTATATGTCACGATGGCGGAGTGGTGGGTTAGCAGCAGGCAAGACTGACAATCAGAGGCGCCTATCTGAGCCGGTCCAGTCCAGTATGTGTGACCCTAACGCGGTCAGTAATACAAATTAGAATACAGCATACACTCACTGGTCAAACACGTACGTACTCAATCACACATAATCACTCACACATGACACTATAAGCACTGTAGTGGTTCCGGTGTAATGGCAGCAAACTAGACGATACCCGGCAGTCTCTAAACAAAGGAGCACACGCGCCCAACGGTGCTACTTATGGGCAAAGAAGAGGTAATAAAGACCGAAAGAACTACTGACGCTTTCTGACGCTGACGATACTCTGCAGCTGATTTTTACTGTGCTTATTTCTTATTTCGTAGTGTGAACGCTCCGCTTATTTCTTATTACAGACGCCTTTATTTCTTATTTCGTAGTGTGAACCGGGCCTTAAGACGTATTAAGAGTCGTTCTCTGGTCAGATCGCGTTTTGGTCCTTTGCCCTATTCAGACCCAAAATTGAAACTTTGAGCTAGAGAGCTGTAAGTTGGTACACTAATAGATACTTATGAGTTATCTTTCAGCTGCAAAGGATTAATGGATCTGACGCTCCTGTCCTGAGATATAGTCTTCCGAAAATCGGTCTGCTTAACTATGGGACCAAAATTTCAAACTCGAATTTCTCGCTTCACACTCGGAATTCGGACCTAAAAATTGGGGGTTTTAGAGTACTTTTAGACTGCTTTAAGAAACTTTCGTCAAATTTTCGTTTTCAGAAAAAAAATTTTTTTTCGCCCCCTTTGCGCCCCCCTAGCTCGTCTGGAACCCCCCTACCCAGTTTTTTTTATTTCAGAAAAATGTTGCGCTATCAATTACCTACCGTTTGGTGTGAAGCATTGTTTGCTCAGACCCGAAAAACGTGAGAAAATTGAGATCAAACATGTTCCGGTCGCAAAATTTTCGCACTTTTCTCAGGTCAAATATTTCCAAGTCCGGTTTTCCACCTACTAGTACGAATTCGGACTTAAAAATTGGGGGTTTTAGAGTACTTTTGGACTACTTTAAGAAATGTTTGTCAAATTTTAGTTTTCAAAAAAAGAAATTTTTTTTCGCCCCTTTTGCGCCCCCCTAGCTCGTCTGGAACCCCCCAACCCAGTTTTTTTTATTTCAGAAAAATGTTGCGCTATCAATTACCTACCGTTTGGTGTGAAGCATTGTTTGCTCAGACCCGAAAAACGTGAGAAAATTGAGGTCAAACATGTCCCGGTCGCAAAATTTTCGCACTTTTCTCAGGTCAAATATTTCCAAGTCCGGTTTTCCACCTACTAGTACGAATTCGGACTTAAAAATTGGGGGTTTTAGAGTACTTTTAGACTGCTTTAAGAAATTTTTGTCAAATTTTCGTTTTCAAAAAAAGAAATTTTTTTTCGCCCCTTTTGCGCCCCCCCTAGCTCGTCTGGAACCCCCCCAACCCAGTTTTTTTTATTTCAGAAAAATGTTGCGCTATCAATTACCTACCGTTTGGTGTGAAGCATTGTTTGCTCAGACCCGAAAAACGTGAGAAAATTGAGGTCAAACATGTCCCGGTCGCAAAATTTTCGCACTTTTCTCAGGTCAAATATTTCCAAGTCCGGTTTTCCACCTACTAGTACGAATTCGGACTTAAAAATTGGGGGTTTTAGAGTACTTTTAGACTGCTTTAAGAAATTTTTGTCAAATTTTCGTTTTCAAAAAAAGAAATTTTTTTTCGCCCCTTTGCGCCCCCCTAGCTCGTCTGGAACCCCCCCGTACCCAGTTTTTTTTTATTTCAGAAAAATGTTGCGCTATCAATTACCTACCGTTTGGTGTGAAGCATTGTTTGCTCGGACCCGAAAAACGTGAGAAAATTGAGGTCAAACACGTCCCGGTCGCAAATTTTCGCAATTTTCTCAGGTCAAATATTTCCAAGTCCGGTTTTCCACCTACTAGTACGAATTCGGACTTAAAAGTTGGGGTTTAAGAGTACTTTTAGACTGCTTTAGGAAAAATTTTCGTTTTAAGAAAAAAATTTTTTTCGCCCCCTTTTTCGCCCCACTAGCTCGTCTGGAACCGCCAAAACTGGGTTGGGGGGTTCCAGACGAGCTAGGGGGGCGCAAAGGGGGCGAAAAAATTTTTATACTGACAACTTAAATTTGAGAAAAGTTTCAAAAAGCAGTATAAAAGTACTCTAAAACCCCCAATTATTAAGTCCGCATGCGGAGTAGTAGGGGGAAAACCGGACTTGGAAATATTTGACCCGAGAAAAAAGTGCGAAAATTTTGCGACCGGGACATGTTTGACCTCAATTTTCTCACGTTTTTCGGGTCTGAGCAAACAATGCTTCACACCAAAAGGTAGTTAATTGTTAGCTCAACATTTTTCTGAAATAAAAAAAACTGCGTAGGGGGGGGGTTCCAGACGAGCTAGGGGGGCGCAAAAGGGGCGAAAAAAAATTTTTTTTCTGAAAACGTAAATTTGAGAAAAGTTTCTTAAAGCAGTCCAAAAGTACTCTAAAACCCCCAATTTTTAAGTCCGAATTCGTACTAGTAGGTGGAAAACCGGACTTGGAAATATTTGACCTGAGAAAAGTGCGAAAATTTTGCGACCGGGACATGTTTGACCTCAATTTTCTCACGTTTTTCGGGTCTGAGCAAACAATGCTTCACACCAAACGGTAGGTAATTGATAGCGCAACATTTTTCTGAAATAAAAAAAACTGGGTAGGGGGGGGTTCCAGACGAGCTAGGGGGGCGCAAAAGGGGCGAAAAAAAATTTTTTTTCTGAAAACGTAAATTTGAGAAAAGTTTCTTAAAGCAGTCCAAAAGTACTCTAAAACCCCCAATTTTTAAGTCCGAATTCGTACTAGTAGGTGGAAAACCGGACTTGGAAATATTTGACCTGAGAAAAGTGCGAAAATTTTGCGACCGGGACATGTTTGACCTCAATTTCCTCACGTTTTTCGGGTCTGAGCAAACAATGCTTCACACCAAACGGTAGGTAATTGATAGCGCAACATTTTTCTGAAATAAAAAAAACTGGGTAGGGGGGTTCCAGACGAGCTAGGGGGGCGCAAAGGGGGCGAAAAAATTTTTTTTCTGAAAACGAAAATTTGACGAAAGTTTCTTAAAGCAGTCTAAAAGTACTCTAAAACCCCAACATATTAGGTCCGAATACGAACGAGTAGGTGGAAAACCGGACGTGGAAATATTTGACCTGAGAAAAGTGCGAAAATTTTGCGACCGGGACATGTTTGACCTCAATTTCCTCACGTTTTTCGGGTCTGAGCAAACAATGCTTCACACCAAACGGTAGGTAATTGATAGCGCAACATTTTTCTGAAATAAAAAAAACTGGGTAGGGGGGGTTCCAGACGAGCTAGGGGGCGCAAAGGGGGGCGAAAAAAAATTTTTTTTCTGAAAACGAAAATTTGACGAAAGTTTCTTAAAGCAGTCTAAAAGTACTCTAAAACCCCCAATTTTTAGGTCCGAATTCGTACTAGTAGGTGGAAAACCGGACTTGGAAATATTTGACCTGAGAAAAGTGCGAAAATTTTGCGACCGGGACATGTTTGACCTCAATTTCCTCACGTTTTTCGGGTCTGAGCAAACAATGCTTCACACCAAACGGTAGGTAATTGATAGCGCAACATTTTTCTGAAATAAAAAAAAACTGGGTAGGGGGGGTTCCAGACGAGCTAGGGGGGCGCAAAGGGGGCGAAAAAAAATTTTTTTTCTGAAAACGAAAATTTGACGAAAGTTTCTTAAAGCAGTCTAAAAGTACTCTAAAACCCCCAATTTTTAGGTCCGAATTCGGAGTATGAAGCGAGAAATTCGAGTTTGAAATTTTGGTCCCATAGTTAAGCAGACCGATTTTCGGAAGGCTATATCTCAGGACAGGAGCGTCAGATCCACTAATCCTTTGCAGCTGAAAGATAACTCATAAGTATGTATTAGTGTGCCAACTTACAGCTCTCTAGCTCAAACTTTCAATTTTGGGGTCTGAATACTGAAACTCGATCGGTTCAGAGAACGACTCTTAATAATCGTATAGAAAAAAGTCGACCGGCGACTTTTCTTTCTTGCAACATTTGCTGTGTTGATAAAATGTACTTCGGCGTGCTGTCACGTTCATGCATTAAATGTGTCAACCGACAGAAAAGTCGCCGGTCGACCTTTTTCTATACGAGTTCAGTTTTCTATACCCTTTATCAGAGTTCGTTCAGGCGTTTTTGAAGAGCGAATTTCCTGTGTTCTTCTTTCCCTCACTTTTCCATGACAAATTTTATAAAGCAGCCTCACTGGGACACGACGACACACCACACCTGTGTTACGTACATACATGTAATAGGGGGGTCTGGGGGTCTACCCCCACCTGACTTAGGCGCCGACCCCCCCCCTCCGACTTTCCTGGCAAGTTTTTTTGAGCAAATTTTTGCAATTTTTTACAATTTCAGACACAAAAATTGCCAAAATCGCCTGCAAAACAGCACTTTTAGCTGTATTTCAGCCCAAATTAGAGGTTTTTGGCGATTTTTAGCCGAAAAATGGCGATTTTTTCGATTTTTGAGCGTTTTTTAGTGCCAGACCCACTTCCCAAAATTTTGACGCAGACCCCCCCCCGTCCGGCGCCAGACCCCCCCCCCCCCCCCCTCCCCCCATCGGTGGATGACCTGTTACATGTATGGTTACGTACATTTGGATTGGAAGTTTGATTGAAGTTTAGTTATAGTGTATAGATAGGCGCTTTGGCCATACACATGTACAGAGTCCACCAAAAAAACATCCCAGCAGATTTTTTGCTGTAGCAACCGCAAATCTCAAACAGATTTGAAAAAATCCTTTTTTAAATGAAAGATAAATAAATTCTTGAAAGATTGATGTAACGTTCATTAAGACAGCCTACAGCTGTACTTACGAATGAAGTTGAACATCCACTTCTGGGCGGTGGGGACGGTGTTAGGGACGGACAGCGGAGGGCAAGCACGCACAGTAAGTGGACCTATTATTGGTTTGATTGCGTGGCTTGGCTGGCTGGCTTTGGCACATGTTGCAAGGCTCAGCGCTTAGCCGGCTGTGGGTGCACGTTTGAATTTGCCGCTTAAATCCGTGCTGCCCTGTGGGCTGCGCTGCGCCGCGGGCTGACTGCGAATGCGCGCCCGCACAGGGGCGTTGAGACGACGCGTGCCAATTGCACATACCCTAGGGTACGCATATCATCAGTACGGTAGGTATCTTCCCTGATTTCCCCGCCCCGCCCCCCAGCTACACCTAACCCTAAGAGCTGATACGCACGAAGAATACCTGAATCTCACACTTCGTACGTACTTTCAACACTAGTGTTCGTCCTGTTCATTATTAAACACGTGGAACTTTTAGACACAACACAACAGTCATCCCTCACGCACACGTGCACGACGCGTAGCAGCAGTTAGAATTTCTTCTGGCAATATCGAATCGGCGCAAACCTGCCGTACAGTGTAGCAGTAAGCGCAGGAACGCCAATAGGGCCACTGCCCGCCCAGCCCAGCCGCCAACACCCTGGTTAATAAGCCTTGAATGCATGGAGGGATTGTCCCGACGGTGCAGTAGCCCCTGCGTTAGGCTACACTGAAGGCCCTTCACGCACACCCAGATCGTGCCCTTCCTTCGCTGCTAGAACCAGCCCGCACACACATACATGTCGCTGGGTTTTTCCGTGGGGGGGACCTTTTTGAAATCCCAAATAGGGTTTTGGGACCAAGTCCAAAGTGGGTTTTGCGACCTTTTTTTGGGGTCCAAAAGTGGGTTTTGTCGACCTTTTTTTGGGGTAAAAAGCGGGTTTTGTCGACCTTTTTTAGGGATTCTGGGGCGAAAAATGGCTTCAAAACCCTATTTGGACCGAAAAAAGCCTTAAAACCCTGTTTTTGCATTAAAAATGCCTTAAAAACCCTGTTCCGGTTGAAAAAAATGCCTTAAAAACCGAATATTGAAGCAGCGAATGTAATAAAAAGCTGTTTTGCGCTCAAAATACGTATTGAATATGACTTTCAGCGATAACATACAGATTGAAATGCGTTATATTGACTAAAAATAGTTCAGAGAACCCTAATATCGATTCTGAGGCACGCGCAAAACCCTGTTTTGACTTATAAGATTACTAAAAAAACCCTATTTAGTGATTTGAATGCAGTTCTTAAACCCTGTTTAGGGTTTCTAATCAACCTAAAAACCCTCTCCAGGCTTTCTAGCCACTGGTAAAACCCTGTTTAGAGTTTCAAAGTAACCTAAAAACCCTAATCAGGCTTTGAAAGTAACCTGAAAACCCTAATCAGGCTTTGAAAGTAACCTGAAAACCCTAATCAGGGTTTCAAAGTAGCGTAAAAACCCTGTTTAGGGTTTCAAAGTAGCCTAAAAACCCTGTTTAGGGTTTCAAAGTAGCCTAAAAACCCTGTTTAGGGTTTCAAAGTAGCCTAAAAACCCTAATCAGGGTTTGAAAGTAACCTGAAAACCCTAATCAGGGTTTCAAAGCAGCCTAAAAACCCTAATCAGGGTTTAAAAGTAACCTGAAAACCCTAATCAGGGTATAAAAGCAGCCTAAAAACCCTGTTTAGGGTTTCAAAGTAGCGTAAAAACCCTGTTTAGGGTTTCAAAGTAGCCTAAAAACCCTGTTTAGGGTTTCAAAGTAACCTGAAAACCCTGTTTAGGGTTTCAAAGTAGCCTAAAAACCCTAATCAGGGTTTGAAAGTAACCTGAAAACCCTAATCAGGCTTTGAAAGTAACCTGAAAACCCTAATCAGGCTTTGAAAGCAACCTAAAAACCCTAATCAGGGTTTCATAGTAGCGTAAAAACCCTGTTTAGGGTTTCAAAGTAGCCTAAAAACCCTGTTTAGGGTTTCAAAGTAGCCTAAAAACCCTAATCAGGGTTTGAAAGTAACCTGAAAACCCTAATCAGGGTTTAAAAGTAACCTGAAAACCCTAATCAGGGTTTTAGAGTAACCTGAAAACCCTAATCAGGGTTTCAAAGCAGCCTAAAAACCCTAATCAGGGTTTAAAAGTAACCTGAAAACCCTAATCAGGGTATAAAAGCAGCCTAAAAACCCTAATCAGGGTTTAAAAGTAACCTGAAAACCCTAATCAGGGTTTCTAAGCAGTCTAAAAACCCTATTTAGGATTTCTAAGCCTTACAAAACCCTGTTTTGGATTGTATGGTAGCCGAAAACCCAATTTTGTGCTGCAGAATGTATTGTCTGGGCTAAAATTTTCTTTACTTTGGAATCCAAAAGTGGGTTTTCAGGTCCCCCCCCAAAAATCCGCTGGGGGGGGACTTTTGCCGAAAAATCGGGCTTGGGGGGGCCGGCCCCCCCTTTACCCCCCCCCCCCCAACGACATGTATGCGCACACATGCTCGGTGTCAATCTGGACGGGTCTCAGTGTTAGCTGTCCCCGTTCCCGTTTGTTCCAACACGTGTGGTTGCTATATAGTGTAAGTAGTATACCCCGGTCGGCTGGCGGGGCAGTGACGTCACAGACGTCGCTGCCTCTCCTAGCCGTCTCGAAATAAGCCGCGCTGGCTTATTTCGAGGCCCCGCCCCTTATGACTCCGCCCCGCTCGGGAGTTTCAAACAGGGGCAAAAACCGTCGGTTGAACTTTAGCTCATGGGCCAGCGGTCTTACCAACTGAGTGAGCCACACGGTCGGTTAGGTTAGTAGCTGTAAAAGGGCTATGTATTTCAAAGTTCAAAGTTCAAAGTTTATTCAACAACAAAGCCTGCACACCATTTCTGTCAGAACGAAGGGCGAGCTGGGCCGATTTCCGGCTCGAGAGCCCTACCCCGAATGTATTTAGAAAAATCAACATGTTCTAATTTTGCGCGAAAGCGAGCCAAAGACTGTGACTCAATAATTTCAGAAGGCAATTTGTTCCAAATATGTACAACTCTATGTGCGAAGAAGCTTTTGCTCACATCAAGACGAAAATGCTTAGGATAAAGTTTTAAACTGTGACCTCTAGTACGAGATTCAGTGGAAAAAGTAAACAAGCACTCAACAGGCAAATCAGCAAGACCCCTGACTATCTTAAAAACCATTACCAGGTCTCTGATTATTCTGCGTTCTTCTAAAGATTTAATCTTTAGCTGCCGCAAACGTTCAGGGTAAGTTAAAGTTTCCAAGCCAGGTAAACGGCGAGTAAATGAGCGTTGCACTCTTTCTACCAAATCAATATCTGCTAACAAATATGGACTCCAAACCTCAGATGCATATTCAAGTTTTGACCTCACAAAAACAAAAAACATTTGCAAAAGAAAATTTCTGTTTCTTGATTGAAAAAACCCGAAAAATTAAATTTATGGCCTGAAATGCTTTGGTGACAATATAATGACAGTGCCTAGAGAACTTTAAATTAGAGGATACAACTACACCCAGGTCAACGATTTGATCCACTGCGGGTAGCAAAGTTTCTCTAATTTGATATTCTGTTCTTGCATTACCGTATCCTAGATGCAAAACAGAGCATTTTTGGATAGCCACATCCAATTGCATTTGTGTAGCCCACTCATAAACATGGAGTAAATCGTCTTTTAGCACTTCGTTTTGGCAAAACCTGTTAGTTGCAAAATACAACTTTGCGTCGTCTGCGTAAAGCTTCAAATGTGAAAAACGTATGACATTTTCAAGATCATTTATATAAACTAGAAAGAGAACAGGGCCTAACAGACTGCCCTGGGGAACACCAGAACTGACATTTTCTAAGGAGGAGGAGTTACCATCCAAGTAGACATATTGTTTTCTATCAACAAGGTAGGCGTGTAACCATGCTAAGAGTGTACCAGAGACCCCTATTTGTCGAAGTTTAAATAACAGCTTTGGGTGAGAAACACTATCAAAAGCTTTTGCTATATCGAGATATATTACGTCAACTACTTGATGGGCATCCAACATGCTTGTCCAATCATTTAGGCAAGAAAGTAATTGGGTAACCGTAGAACGCTTACTCAAAAATCCGTGTTGCGCTGTCGGCCAGATTTGGGTGACGCAACCGGCCACTCAAACTCTGCAGCTTTTTTGCCAATACGTACAGTACATTGAAACAAATTGCTACTGCTTTTTGCTCCATACGTACGTTGTACGTACAAATTGCTACTGTTTTTTGCTCATCGCTAAACCGTGCCAGCACCGGCGGATATGTTATGAAAACGGAAATGTTGTTTAGTGCCAGCTGCAGCCAACTTTTTTTTTGCTTCTAGAGATAAGCGCCGACCGAATGAATAGGATGTCTGACACCAGTGTGTACTACGGTTTTATTAACACCGATTCACAACACTTTTCAGTCACGGCTCCGCTTTCTCGATATCAAACGGTAGACCTCTCAGTTCTCTCTGTATGCAGAAAAACTCGTCCACGTCCAGAGCGGGGCATCTGTAGGGCTGATCAGGGTGTTCGTTTACCTGAAAAAAGAAAGATAGAGATTTGATTATTCAAAGAAACTAGTACCAGCATTATTTTCCAGTAGTCTGCGTTCTCGCAGAAGAAGAACAGCAAGCAGTGCTCTCCCAGCTTGAAGCTTCCCAACGCTTTATAGTCAGAGGCGTTCACGAAGAGGTTGGTGGCCGCTCTTTCCGATCCCGACACCATTCTGTTGGAGTATATCAGCTTGACGAGGCCGGGCGTGTGAGTGGTCAAGGGTGTGATAGAGGGAATCCGGGCCGGTCTGAAGTACACGGCGTTCTGGCGCACGAGAGAGGGAACAGGACTGGTAGCCATGACGAACAATGATGCAATGACTCGGTCTCTATCCTTATACATATTCCGAGAGTTTGTCTTTAGACAAAGTAGTATGACTCATACTCGAGTTTGTCTCAAAATCACCTAGTTCATCTGCAGACCCTCCTCTGAGCTTCCGAAACCTCTGTTTATTGTCATTAATCTGATTTGCTGTGCGCTACTACTACGATGGCTGGTGTTGTGGACAACGTCAACGATGTGCGCAGTTGGGTGTCGGTGTTCAATGGTCAGAAGTACGTACATCTACAACAGACGCCCCCTCCCGGTCTGAGCAAACGCCGATTCTACTGCTGGCTGCTGGGTCCGGAGCTGGAAGTGTTTCGCAAAGCGATGATTCGTGTTGGAAAAAGTCAACAGATCGCTCACCCCGAACTCATTCACGTAACTGCCAAAGGTTTCCGACTACAATTCGTGCGCACGGAGAAGAAGAATGAGAAAGGCGAGGAAAAGTTCGAGCTTCAGGTGGTCAACGAAAAGACAAACGAGATACCGATCGCCGCTATCTTTATCAAAGATCTGAAAAACTTTATGGACTGTATGCGTGAATTGTTGAAGAAATATAACGGCATATAAGTGTATTTGGAAGATTGAATTAAAAATATGGAGTGGCAACATCCGTTTACTTGTTGTATTTGCGGTCCGACAAAAAGCGGTAAAACAGAGTGGGCGAAAAAATTCTTATGCAACTTTGGAACTTTGATTGTGCCAAAACCGGAAAAAGTTATCTTTTGCTATAGTGAGTGGCAACCTAGCTATCATGAATTGAATGTTATACCCGAACTGGAGTTCTGCGAAGGACTGCCGGATATAAATGAGCTGAAACGGACGCAAAATCAACCTAAGCTGGTTGTACTGGACGATTTGATGCAAGAGTGCGCCAAAAATCAGGAAAACACAAAGTTGTTCACTCGCGGTTCTCACCACTGGAACGTGTCTGTGCTAAACATTCTGCAAAATCTATTCTACACAGGTCTGAGAACGTCGAGAATTAACAGTCATTACTTGGTGTTGCTAAAGTGCCCGTCCGACCAGTTGCAAATTTCTACTTTGGCGCGTCAGCTGTACCCCGGACAGCATAAATACTTTCTGGAAAGCTATAAAGACGCCTGCAGCGAGCCGTACGGATATTTAGTGGTCGATTTGACGCCCGAAAGCTCCGACGAGTTCAGACTAAGAACAAACATTTTCCCCAACGAAATTACTTACGCCTATCTCCCAAAACTATAAATGTCTGCCAGACTGAAACGAAATATTGACTTTCTGCGCGTTCTGCGCAAAGCTCCTCCGAATCAGAGAAAAGCTATTCTGAAAACTTCTTCGAATGACCTAATAATTTGCATCTGTGAAGTAATCGATAATATTCTACGAGGTACCGTGCGTCTGTCACCTAAGCAGAAAACACAGTTGTCCAAATACAAAAACATTCTGCGTAAGTTGGCGAACAAAAAGGATAAAGTTGAGAAGAAGAAGAAACTTTTGGTTCAAAAGGGTGGTTTCCTACCCGCCGTATTAGCGCCCGTTTTGACCATCGCGGCAACACTACTGGGAGAAGCGTTGCGTAAGTAATGGCTAGAAAAATGGCTTTGGTACCTCCACAACTGCTGAATACGTTGTTAGCGCAACAGCAACTTAATCCGGGAGTCAATTACCTAAACCAGCTAGATCAGGACATGACCACCGTTTTGCACAATCCAAATTTGCCAGCCGACGTAAAACACAAACAGTTCACTCAAATGCGTCATCAGTACGGTACTGTCAAAGAGGAGTTGCAAAAACCTGTCTCTCTACAGGTCCCTCCCACGGCCCTTAATTTGGAAGATATCATAGATGGTTTGCCGAGAAATGCCAAGAATAAAGGTAAAATTCTATTACACCACATTAAACGCAGCCCCGATATTGCTTGGGATGACAAAGGACAGTTGGTACTGAATGGAACTGTTCTAGAAAACAGCAACATAACTGATTTGGTTCACGATTTTGTACGTCCGAGACGCAACAGAATGTACCCTCCAGGTTGGCAGCAATTTGCTAATGTACTGCAAGCGGGAAACGTCCCGAGAGAGGCGCTAGCCGAACCTGCCAGACTGAGACAAGAACCACAGTTTTCCACCCCGAAGGGCGCGAGTGCCGGTCCAGAGAGTAGTGGTCGGGCGAGTGACGAAACTAAAAAGACTTATTCGCCGGCCGTGCAACAATTGTTTGCTACTGTAACTCCTATTGCCAAACGTAAAGGGCAGAGACAGGCCGGCCCTCCTAAGAAACTCGGTGATTGGGTGAAATGGTAACAATGGAAAGTATTTTGCGCAATGTGTTCTATAATCTCGACAGTCCCGCGTGTTTTGCTGGGGCGCAAGCTGTGTACAAAGAAGCTAAGAAACGTTCAAATAAAATTAAACTGAAAGATGTTCAAGAATTTCTATCTCGTCAGGACACTTATACACTACACAAACCGGCCAGAAGAAGATACCCGAAAAACAAAATAATTACAGCTGGTTTGGACGTGGATTGGCAGTCGGATTTAGCCGATCTCTCTCGTCTGAAAAAGTACAACAGTAATTATTCGTTCGTTGTGGTGGTAATCGATGTACTAAGTCGTTACGCCTGGGCTATTCCGATTAAACGAAAAACACCAGAGGAAGTCAAGAAAGCATTTGAAACAATCTTTCGAGAGTCGGGCAGAAAACCATGGCGTCTGTGCACCGACAGAGGGCGCGAATACGTTGGTAAAGTGTTTCAGGATTTCCTACAGCTACAAGACATACAGTACTTTAATGCCAACAACCCCGATGTGAAAGCTGCATTTGCAGAACGTTTTGTACGTACTTTCAAAACCCGCCTGTGGCGCTACTTTACCAGAATGAAAACATTGCGCTACATTGAAATTTTGCCAAAATTAATCGACTCCTTAAACCGCAGTGTGAATCGGACCACCGGCTACCGCCCTATCGATATAACGGAAGAGAATGCTCAGCAAGTTTGGCAGAAACTTTACGGTCACCTGAAACCAACTGTCAAACACAGATTTGAAGTTGGAAACATTGTTAGAATTCTCTGCGAGAAAACCAAACTGTCAAAAGGATACATTCCAAATTACACTAAAGAAACGTTCACAATCGCTGAGAGAGTGGATAGCAGAAAACCTGTGGTGTACAGACTTATAGATGTAGCCGGCGAACCTATTTTTGGAGTTTTCTACGAGCCAGAACTGGTACAAGTTATTCCTAATATCGGTCCCTACAGAGAGATTCAGTCGGTGCTAAAAACTGAAACGAGAAGAGGTAAACTGTGGCACAAAATCAAATGGAAAAATGAAAAGAAAACCAGTTGGATAACTGATGAAGAACTGGTAACAGTATAAATAGCTTGCTGTTTTTGTTCAGTTTTAGTTATGATGTCGGAATCGAGTGGCGACAAGTGGCACATATTTGGTAAACAGCTGCCTAAATCGGAGATTGTTTTCTTTGTTCAAGTTATTCTGATTTACGTAGTGGTCATAACAAGCATAGTGAATTTGTCTCTAAATAAAGACGAAGGAAAACTGTGGACTGCTTTGCTCAGTAGTTCCTTTGGGTATTTACTGCCTAATCCTTCGCTGAAGAAACGGCAGCAATGAGCGAGTTCTACCTAACACTTCCCAGTAATACACACGTGGGAAACACAACATGCGATTTTCGAGTGCAACTACCCGATATGGTGTCACTGGCTGGCGGTTGGGATGTAGCATTGGCCCAAATACAGTACCCAAAGTCGTGGTATAACATTACAGATGAGAAAGATGAGAGAGAAGGTTACCAGAAAAACACGATAAAGATTTCATTGAAAGAACAGAGAATGGTGTTACCTGTGCACCTACCGCCCGGCCAATACGACACTATCGACGAATTGTTGGAAATAATTGTTTACCAGACCGAAAAAGCAGCGCAGGAAGCGCGCAAAAGAGTGAGTAGAAACATGAAGACTGATAGAATGAAAGCCCTCTTTGCACAACTTATTGAGGACCTGAAAACAATTCATAAAAAAGTGCAATGGAAGTTTCACCACCCTATAAAACGTGTACAAATCGCATTCGACCCAAATTACATATCCAAAATACGTATATCGCACCACCTACAGTACCTGATGGGGTTTCAGTTCGATGATACCTCTCTATACGTCAGTGGGAAAATTCTGTCTAAATACGCAATCGATATGCGTGGTGGTGTGGATGCGCTGTACGTTTACTGCGATCTGTTGGAAAATCAAGTAATTGGAAATGTGCGAGCGCCCCTGTTGAGAATACTACCAGCAAAAGGTCAATTCGGGGAAATTGTGGACCATGATTTTGTAGCAAAACATTACGTTCCTGTTCTAAAGAAAGAATTTCAGACTGTCAGAATAACTATAAAAGGTGACACGGGTCAGCTAATTCCATTCGCGTTTGGCAAAGTTATTGTGAAGTTGCACTTTAAGAAAAATGAGAACAATCTACTCTCCTGAAAGCGAACGCTATTGGACCAATTATTACACTCAGCAAGCGCTACAACACGGCGGTGCAGCCTTTATCGGACTGCCCTATCAGCGCGGTGCCGGATTGGGCTCTCTATTCGGTTCAATTTTCCGTGCAATTCTGCCGGTCGCTAAATCTGTTGGTAAGACGGTCGGTCGACAAGCTCTAAGTACTGCAACACAAATTGGCGCTGACGTTTTGTCTGGACAAAGTTTGAAACAATCTGCAAAAACCAGAGGAAAACAAGCTGCTACAAATTTGCTGAGAAAAGCGACCAGAAGCCAGAAAGGTCGCGGTTTGGGCGTTGCTCGCAAAAGGAAAACAACAGCCGCTCCTGCCAAAAAGAGAGCCAAGAAAACTATAAAAGGAAAACGTCAGTCGTCAGTCAGAGATTTGTTTGGTTTGTAAGATGGCTAAACTAATCGACCAGCTCAGTATTCCTAGTACAAAGACAGAACTGAACTTGTTCGCTGTTCCTGCGACTCAAATCGCTATCGAGAATGGGTACTGGCACGCAGCCAGACTGGTTAACTCGAACTCGGACACGGGGCCCTGGCGTTTCTGCGTTCAAGCCGACCCCCACTACCTGCAACTGAATAAGAATTATCTGTACATGAAACTAAAAATTGTAATGCCGGATGGAACAGATATCGCAAATGCCAATGTGGTCGCTCCCATAAATCTGTTGGGAAAAACGCTGTTCAAACAAATAAAGATTCATATCAATGGAAAACAAGCGTTCGACAGTTCTGACATGTACGCCTATCGGGCGTACTTGGAAACAGAACTCAATTACGATCACGGCGCCAAAATCAGTCAGCTCACTGCTGCCCTGTACGAAAAGGACAGACCGGCTAATCAGGTGGAAAATGTGGCCAATCAAGGTTTCGTGGCCAGACGTAACTGGTTCTTTAATGCTAATGCTAACAGAGTGGTGGAGTTGATGGCTCCTATTCACGCAGACGTGCTAATGTCAGACCGTTTAATGCTGGACAATACCGAAATTCAGCTAGAGTTGCACAGAAATCCCGACAGTTTTGCTCTATTGTGTTTTGATGCAGAACCCCAACAGTACAAACTACAGATTCAAGATATGGTGTGGTACATACGTAAAGTGGAAGTCATGAAATCGGTGCAGGTCGGTTTGGAAGCTACGCTACAACGGCATTTGGCCAAGTACCCTATTAGGCGCGTTCAGATGCGACGGCTACACATAGCGGAAGGACGCAGGTCAACCCCCTCCAATACCCTATTCAACGGCCAAATTCCTCGGCGTTTGGTGATAGGGTTCGTTGATTCGGATGCTTTCTACGGAAACTACCAGAAATCGCCGTTTCTGTTCAAAAATTATTCCATGACGTCGGCTAAAGTGTCTGCAGCGGGAGTAGTGTACCCTAGAGAGCCACTTACGATGAATTTTAATGGAAGCGAGTTCGTTAGACCATATGTACAGTTGTATGAAAGTTTGGGCAACTCTAAAGGCAACTACATTTCACTGTACGATTTCAAACATTCTCACTGTCTACTGGTGTTCGATCTAAGCCCTGACGAACAAGATGGCGTCCACTGGCAGCTCATACGCGAAGGAAGCACTTCGGTAGAGATACAGTTTGGTGAAAACATACCGGTCGGAGGCATAGAAATGATTTGTTACGCCGAATTTGATAATATGCTGAGTATCGATCGTCAACGTACCGTATATTTCGATTACACTGTGTAAATCAATATAAATCTTTGTCAATACACCAAAACACTTTGCCCACGGCTGCACTAAACTCTTTCTTCCACACCTCGTCCGTCCGAATTAGGTAGAAATTGTCTTTCTGAACGAACTGGAACGCATCTTTGTCGGTGACGCTGCTGCCGGGTTCCAACTCGTAAATGAAATCCCAGAAACTACGACAAATGCGCCATCTCGCTTCATTATTTAGACTGATTAAAGCGGCGGCTCTGTCTCCGTATTCGGCTATTGCTTTTTCTAGACTGGTGTACTCGGTGCACGTGTGCGGTTTATCTTCCGGTAGGTAGTTTCCTGCGCAGTCTGAGTTGCAGCCACAACACCGATTTTGAATAATACATTTAAGTTTCTTTTTCAATTCGTCCAAGTACGCCACAGTAAAAACGGAGCGCAATATCTTTTCCTTTTCATCCTCACTTTGCCACGGATTGAAAAAAGCCGTCTTTAGACAAACCAGCAAGGAGCCACCTGGAAACATTACATAAACTCTCTAGCAATCTGGTCAACAATGAATTGCATGTCAACCAGCTCCGTATTTATACTAAATCTTTTGTTGACAAAATTCAAAACTAAACTGTCATTCTTTACAAAGTCCGAACTGAATTGGTCGAGAATAGTTTGTAGGGGAACGTCTCTGCACCGAAAATACAGAAACAATATACAGTACTGGCCGCATACCGAAGTAAGTGGAGTTTGCAATTGTTTAGCGTTGTACTGCCATTCCACACAGTTCTCATTCAGGTAAGACCTTAGAATCGGCTCTCTGCCATACGAATCGAAGTAATCTCCAAAACCTTCCTTATCTATGTACAGCGCAACCCAATGTTTTCCTGGTTTGGATTTGGGGTCTGTGTTAATTACAAAAGCGGCGGGATGCGGTGGATTTTTCGGTAGACAGTCGGACGGATAGACACCGCAGAAAATTGGTGCTATTTTCTGATCGGTATTGCAAACAGATGCGATTTTCTTGGTATTCATTCATGACACAAATCTTTCAGCACAGTAAAACAGTACAACAGACAGCTCGGTATAAATAAAAAACAGTATAAACTCTATGAAACCTGTACTTTGTATAAAACATTCAGTTCAGAAAAAGTCCAAATCCAGGAAAAAAGTCCAGAAACAGTAAATCGGGTACCAAACTAGAGGTCAGAAATCACACACACTCCTCTCTTGAGTTTAGTAACCAAAGAGAAACGTTTCGCCGTTAGGCAAAAACGCCTCCTTTCAGCAAAAAGTCAATAAATCGGCTATCGAGCTAGAGGTCAGAAATCAGAATCGCTCCTCTTTTAAGCTCAGTAACCGAAGGGCAACGTTTCGCCGTTAGGCAAAACGACCCTTTTATCATAAACCATAGAATAAGTCTTTTTCGTTGTCTTAGTCACAATTTTTCTCCCCTGCGTCCTTTCGATCCTTTGTATCACCACATCCACTGTCTCCTTACAGCCCGACTTGATGAAAAGCAGTACCATCTTTTTCAAAGTTTTAAAGTTGAGCCGGTTTGCGGTTGTAGCGTTGAGAGAGAAACCTCTTATCTTGACAATATCGATGAATTTTTTCTCTTTTGTTGACCAAATGTGCAGTCCGTATTGTTTAGGGCCTCCTGAAACATACAGTATGTACGAAAATGTATGTACAATTATACTATTAGAAACTAACTTACCGGAGACAAATTCAGTAATGTAGCTTCCAGCACCGTAGCAACTCAACTCGTCCGTCATATCTCCCAAGAAATCACCGGTCGGCGGGTGATAGACATCTAGAGGTCTCGTCAGATAGATAATAGAGTCTGAAATTAGAAAAATTAGATACTAGTAGCAAACAAAAAAGTAAATTACCAGTATCAAAGTAGAGAACCCGTTCCTGCAGAGGTTCGATGTGGGAGTAGAGTTTCAAGCGCGCCTGCGCCGTAGTGTAAGCAGCGATCACACTGTTAGTGTGCGGCAACGCCTCCACAAATTCCTCCGCCTTCTTATAGTTCACAGCCACCATCGTCTCGCTAACCGCTCGCACCACCGACACCTCGTTCGTAGGGTCGCACACCGTGTCAAAGTAGCTGGCCGCATCGGTAAAGTATTCCATTTTTCCAAGATTATTTCGCTGGCCAAATTTTCCCCAGAAACTGAAACAGAACTGTTTAAGCAAATAGCAAATGAGACGAAATATGTTACCTATTCAGGCACAGCTTAGCCAATTGCCGGAGAGCGCCGTTTTTCTCGATTTTGGCAGGGTCCAGCAGAATTCCCTCCGTCCTTTCATAGTCCTCAACATAACGTTCTCTGTCCGCTTCCGTCTTCACCCAATCGGGCCATCCGGACGCCTCTTGTTTAATCTTCAGAAAGGTGTTGATATAGTCGGTAAAGAGTCCAGTATCAGCGTCAACACCATCGTATTTCGACCATTGTTCATAGTGCCAGACCTGTAATAAAGAAATGTACTGCTGTCAACTAATAAAAACAAACAAACCTCAGAGATTTCCAGCACTACGTAGCCCAATTCCAAAGCCTTGTAAAGTTCGATAGTGCACCAGGCACCCCAGAAAGAGCGTTCCTCATCAGCGTGTAGACAGCGTTCAGATTGGCGCAGGTCGGCGCAGAGTTTGCAGAGGGGGAAGCAGAGTTTGCCGCCGGAGCGGAGGGGGAGAACGGGATGCAGTAGTCGTCGGGGAGGGAGAACTCGGCATTTGATCAGTCCTTTGTAGGGTTGAGAGGTAGCTGTCACAGGCCGGAAGTCATCAGTCAGCACAGAGGGGTGACCGATAGGAAATTCGCCATTCTTGCACACCCAAGGATAGAGGCTGAAACAGAATCGATAAGTACCAAAAAAAATCAATAAATTATTATACCTGCAGACGTCTATGTAGTGCATCTTTTCGCCATCTTTCACTTTGTGATACAGCTTAGCAGCATTCGTCCGTCCACCATAGAAGGCTTCTCGGGGGTCCATAGGTTCAGGGAGGTTGAGAGAGTTAAAGAACGCCTTCATCTCGGGGTTTCGTTTCAGCATAGAGTCCACTTCGCAGTCCCAGACTTCTTCCACTTCATACCCTTCCCTCTCCAGGTATAGTCTTCGTTCCACAGTTCGCTCATAGGCTTCTTGTGCAGTCAATCCAGTAAATAGAGTCCTTCGCCGGTCCTTGAAACAGCTCTTGCAGCCGTGATAGACGCAGCCATGATAGGAGTAGATTTTCTTCAGGTTTTCTCCATGTACAGAGCGCAGCAAACCGTCCACTTTGTAGGGGCCAATTCGGAACTCTCCTTGATTGTGAGCGTGTTGAATAAAGCAGTCTTTTTCAGCCAAGTCGTTTTCTTCAGCGTACCACTTCAGATACTTGATCGCCTTCACACTCTGTCGCTCTTCTTTCCGGTAGCCTTTGTCAGGTACAATTCCAATAGTGTCAGCTTTCAGGAAGTTTCTTCTAAAGACCAGATTGCAGGCGGAGGCAATTGTGACAGCTTGAGCTAGGGGGTCGATAAAAGTAGCTTTCAGGAAATCGTCTCTGAACTTCATGCAGCCTTGCGCCAGAACCAGAACGTCAGCTTTGCAGTACTTGACCAGTTCTCTTTTCAGGTTGAACATTCTTCCTTCTTCTTCCATTTCCTTCTTTTCTTTGTTGTACCAACTGTAGAACGCGTCTCTGTCCTTGGGTTTCAGGTTGCCGGCTCCAAAGAAGTAAGCGTCGGGGAGGGGACCTTCATAGTTCCAATTTTCAGCTTTGTTGAAGAAGTGAGGGAAGTGACCTTTGCAAGTAGTCAGTCCAAAGGCTTTAGGGATTGCGCTGAGGGGCATAGGGAGGAAGTTGAGGCTATCGATTACTCGTATCCGCACAGCTTCCAGTTTCAGAATCTCCAGTCCTCTTGTAATCAGTTCGGGTTTCACAGACTGCTCATGTAGGTAATCCAGTAAGAATTGACTGTCGAAGCCTCTCGCGTTGTGTGCCACAGCAGTACAGCCGACGTTTTCCTTGCTGAACAGGTACTTGCAGAAGGCGTCTCTAGAGTCAGGGCCCAGGAACACTTTGAACTTGTCGTCACCGCACCGGGTACAGGGAGTTTCAGGGGCAGTCTTGCACAGGTCGCACACCTTAAGGGAAACACAGCAGTTGACCTGGTGTTGCAGGATGTGTCCATAATCGCTTTCTCCAACCATAATATCTTGAGTCGTTTCAAAGTCAAAGTAGATAAAGCAGGGGGCCATCTTTTCTTCTTCTTTCTCTTCTATTGTCTGCATGTAGCACTGATGGTTGACAGGGTCCACCATCTTCTGGCATACAAGGCACTCAGACAAGCCGCAGACGTGGTTCTTGTTCTTGCTTGAGTAGTCCACAGTTCGACCGCAAGTAGGACACTTCTTCAGGATTTCGCAGGTTTTCTTCACCTTCATTCTCTTGTTGCCGTTCTGCAGCACTTCTTGTTTGTGGTTGTCGAAACAGTCCTGGCTGACGAACAGACGGTTGCAGTCGTTGCACTTGGTCCAGTTTTCGAAGCGGCAGGGCTGGCGGCTGAGGCAGGCTCTGCAGATGGCTTCACACTTGTGATCTTCTTTGTGATCGTAGGCTTTCTCACAGGGTTCGCACCAGTAGGAGTAGTCGAAGAAGGCGGCCATCTTTGTGATCACGCAGAAGTGTTTCTTGTAGTGAAACAGGTGTACCACTTTTTCAGAGTCCACGTTGCCTTCAAAGACCTTGGCGCAGTAGGCTTCTTTCGACCAGCATTTGATCTTGTACTCGGGGACCACTCTTTGTAGCGCTTGTAGCTCTTCTATATCACAGGGGCCGCGGTGATCAGTCAGACCGGCTCGTTCCATCAGCTCTCGGGCTCGGTTTCTCTGCAGGTAGTCTCGATGTCTGCCATGTTTGTCACCCATTCGAATTCTTGTCCATTCTCTGTTCTTCTCAGCAGAGTCGTCTTTTTCCAAGCGGGCGATTCCGATGACGATAGCTCGGGGCAGGCATAGGTCGTCTCTATTTTTCACTTGATAGAAGCAGCCGCCGTGTCCAGTCGTTCTCTCAGCGAACCATTCGTCGAAGTTGCCTCTGAAGGTATGCTTTCCACCACTGCCGGCGGGGGTTGCGATTCTTGTGAAGAGAACAGAGATTTGAGAGTCCAGGGACCGAATAGTAGCGACAGACACATCTTTCTGGCGGGGGGAGGGGGAAAAGAAGAGTGTGCTCGACCGCGGGGGGATTATTTGTAGTCCAACTCGATCGGTCGGCTCTCCATCAGCAAAGGCGCGATCCAGCAGCTTCTGAAAGTACGTTTATTACATACGGACAAACATACCGACCACACCCCCGCACACACACACACGCACACACTCACCCACCCACACACACACACACACACACACACACACCCCCCCCCCCCCCCCCCCCCCCACACAAACACCACACCCACACAACACCAACAAAAACAAAAAAAAAAAAAAAAACAACAAAAAAAAAAAAAAAAAACACACAAAGAATCAGAAGAAAAAAAAAAAAAAAAAAAATAAAAATAAAAAATAAAAAAAAAAACAAAAACAAACACAAACACACAAAAACACAAACACACACACAAACACACACACACACACACACACACACACACACACACACACACACACACACACACACACACACACACACACAAAAACAAACAAAATACTACTGAGTAGGAAGATAATGAAAACAGCACAAGAAACAAAAACGAATATACACAACAAGAACAAGCAAGCGCTGCACCATTGGACCATCAGTTCCTCTGGAGGATCCCAAGAGGCCACACAGCCACCACACAAACATACCAATAACAAAAAATCACACGATCTGGCTCCAAGTGACTCCCAGTTGACCCTAAGGGACACACGAGACAAAAAACAACAGTACACAAAATTACAGCTACACGGAGATCCAGACCGAGCCAGAATATGGCTATATGTCACTACAACAGACTTCCTTAGGGGACTACGCCGAACACCGTAGGGAACTCGAGCGCAAAGCGCAGTCTCACGGTACACTGACGGATGACTCGACAGTGGGACTCCCGAAAGGTTCGAGAGAGTTGCAGTAGGCGCTATAATACATCACGTGTTTCATATTGACCGCGATATAATTCGCGTTGCAGCCGAACAAAGTCTCTGTAAAAGGTACTGCAAAAGGCGTACTTCAATTCGAAAACCAACCCACAAAACAACTCTTACCAGCAACCACAAAACAGATAACAAATAGACTGACAAACAGCCCCAGCTCCAGCCCCTGTTTAACTTTCCAAGTAAACTGCCAACCAGACCGACAACCAGATAGCATTCGGGGCAACACTCGCACGATTCCTAGTAAAACGGTCTATCCACTGCTTCATTTACTGCTTTATCTTACGGCTCCTTACCTCCGTATCGGAGTGATGAGGAGTTACGACTCTCAGCTGATGACATGTGATCAAGCGATAACGAGCCTGTCAAAATACGTCATACCAGGTACAAGACCTACCATAACCTAACACACAGAGAAAAAAAAAGAAAAAAAAAATATGAAACACTTGCATTGACGTAAGGTGAGGTGACGTGCAATGCGTTGGTACACGTGTGTGCACTCTCGGGCCCAGCAGCATCAGCAGTCGACTAATCTCTCTAAGAGCAACCTCGAACACAATCTCACACCACCAGAAAAAGCCCGATTGGACCCAAGGGGCCCTCCAACGAGAACCAGAGCCACAAGTAACCCCACACGTAAAATGCTCCAAAAAACGCCCCTTGAGCCCAAGGAGCACCACAGGAGCACTAGCGCAAAACCCACAAAAAGGAGCAATAAAACCTCAAAAGACTCCTCAACTCCGACCAAGCGGAGACCAAGCCAAACCGCACCCACCCAAAAACATAAAATAAACAAAATTCAAAAAATGCTACCCTAAACTACCCACACAATGTTTTTAAGGATAACTGGTACTCTCACGGCCATCTAGGACTCCGAACTGCCCGCCGTCCGCAGCGGTCTTAAACTTATCAGTGTCTTCCCCCCTCAACGCCCATCGGAGCGCAAAATCCAAAACTCAACACGGTAAGGAAACGCAACCACAGTGTTGCAATCACTATCACTCCAAGTTTCAGTTACAGTGACACTGACAATCGGCTGAGACATAAAGTAATAACGCAGGCACGGCATTTTTGTTATTCACTACACTTCTACAATTCGAGATTAGAGGTTATAAGAGGACGGAGAATTTTGGGTTATGACTAACGTACAAACTTACACACCCACCCACCCCCCCCCCCCCCCCCCCCCCCCCCCCCCCCCCCCCCCCCCCCCCCCCCCCCCCCCCCCCCCCCCCCCCCCCCCCCCCCCCCCCCCCCCCCCCCCCCCCCCCCCCCCCCCCCCCCCCCCCCAAAAAAAAAAAAAAAAAAAAAAAAAAAAAAAAAAAAAAAAAAAAAAAAAAAAAAAAAAAAAAAAAAAAAAAAAAAAAAAAAAAAAAAAAAAAAAAAAAAAAAAAAAAAAAAAAAAAAAAAAAAAAACCAAAACCCCAGACTACCACTTTGCACTTTGTGAAAGGAGGAAGGGTACTCGCCACTCTCGCATTTGCTCAAACCCTTTTGAAAGGGACAGACTTCACCACTCAGTTTAAAATCAAATCAGTTTGGCTTGAAGTATGTTGGTAAAACGACTAGAATACTTAAAAAGAGCAGACCACAAAATACTGTTTGTAAATGATATAGTTTCAATTTCCTATACCTAACAAAAAAATTGAAATTCAAAAATCAGCATCCGAACTCTAGATTGAAATCAGTAAGAGTGAGCCCTATGTATGTCTCAGACATCTGAAAGCAAAGAGTAAACACTATACATTGTATATAGTGCACACGCCCTGTGCGCTACTACCTACTACGTTAGTTAGATTGTAAGAATTCAATGATCTGTCACCTGTCAAAACATTTTGGACTTTTTACATATGATGAGAGATTATATCACTTAACAAGTTGAAAGATAAAAGACATGTCTCGTATTCTGCACTCTACGGCCTATGGCACTTGGGAGGCGGGCGGGGCGTAGGGACGTTGTTAACTTTACCAGTATACCAAGAAAAAAAAGTACAGACTGGAGAAGGATGCCGAGAGGATCCCCGAAGGTCCGACAGCGTCCGAATCCTTGAAGATCACTTGAAACTGCGGTCCCGAGGTGTTGAAACGTTTCACGACGACTTGATCAGAGCTACAGGTGTGCGCCTACACGTACATCTCGGGCACCCTGGAATCGTCGTCTGTGCCGCCGTGTTGGAGACCAAAGTCCGTATTCCGTCGTAGATCGCAAAATAAAACAAAAGTACATAGATCCACACAGCACACACTGACGGATGGCTGACTGACACGAAAGTCATACGTCAACATCACAGTGCTAAAAACCATACCTCACAACTCGGGGAGAGGAAAGAAAAAACCGGACACTGGGTTCCTCACGTTCAGCTGCCGGAAGCTGATGAAAACCGTTGAACAGAGGCCGGGAGGAGTCGGCTTGATTTCACCAGACGCCACAGAGTGGAGCTGAGTGAAAGAGAGAGGTGAGAGAGGATATAGAAGAGAGAAGAGAGCAGTCAGCAGCACGGCAAGGAACGACCAAGACTAACCTGCAGTTCCAGCGAGTAGAGAGCTAGTTTGTCTATAGACAATACCTGACGAAAGATTAAGGACGTGCTGGCTGCGTAGACAAAGTAGGTGACGGACGTCGAGCTAGTTTCTCTGCAGACAATCTTCTGAGAGATATTTTAAGCAAGTCTTTCGCTTCCAGTTCATTGTTGCTATTGTACTGGTGAGAGATGGCGGCTCGTTTGTCTCTGCAGCAGCTCTTGGATCGCGACGGAATGACGATGGAGGACTATAAAAACTGCTACTGTAAACCGTGCAACCGGACCTTCCGCGCTCGAGGCAACCTCGTCAACCATATGCGAGGCATTCTACATAGACGCCGATGGAAACCGTTGCCACCTCTGGACTTGGAACTCGTGAAAAAGCGAATCGCTGAACGAAAGGCTCTGCTGGCCACACCTCCACAGCACGTCGATGGTGAAATGACTAAACCACACCCTCCAACCCCTCAGACTCTGAGAAAAACCCGATGGGATCAGCCGCCTCCGGCAAAATTACAAAAAAGCGAGGATGAACCTCAGAGACTAGCCAAGGCTATACCTCTACCGAAACCGACTCTGTCCGGACCGACCTCGCTGGAAACGCTGAAGGTGGTACAGCCTCTACTTTCCTACTCGGCCTACATGTGTGAACCTTGTTTCAGACTTTCCAGAAATATGCCGATGCTGAAGTTGAACGGAAAACTGATCGTGCAATTCCCACTGTGTGACAGTTGCGTGGAGGTTAACACAAAGATGCGAGACGTATACGCCCAGTGCTTGTTCAAAAAGTGATACGGCCTGCGCGCCACTGAATAAACTATTGATTTTATCGTGTATACAGAACACCGCTACTACAGGAAAATCTTTATCACACAGCAGTATTCATTTTTGCGAGCTACTGGGACCACTCGTTTCTTCTTGCGACACATCGGTTTCTTCTTCATTTTGCGTGTGTCCGGTTTAGTATCAGCGTCTTCCTCCGACTCCTTTAGTTCGTCATCGTCAATTTTTTCCTCTTCCTGTTCGGTCGGGTCTTGCTCTGGCGCTTTCTCTTCGGCCGGCTCATTTTCAAATAGTAGCTCAGCCAAATCTATTTTCTCCTCTTTGTCGACCTCTTTGTAAATAGCAAAAAACTCTGCCAGGTCAATTTTCTCATCATTCTTGATCGACAGACA